>VIEB01000253.1:270293-305552 GCA_006547085.1 Malus baccata
ATATATATATATATATATATATATCCACATATATTAAAAATATTATGGTAATGTTCTTATGTACTTACTTGGTGGTTATTCAAATGATCTACCTACATGCGAATGTCCTGCCTACGGGCATATGTTACTGCCTACGGGCAAATGATACATTTATATTGGCTTTAACCAGAGGGTTGTGCCTACGAGCGGAAGATACTTATATTGGCTTTGGCCAGGGGTTGTAGTGCCTTTGGACGGAAGGTACTTATATTGGCTTCGGCCAAGGGTTGTAGTGCCTACGGGTAGAAGATATTTATATGGCTTCGGCCGGGCATAGGTTGGTGACTTTGGTCGGTAGATACTTATATATAGCTACGGCCGGGTGTGGGTTGGTGACTTCAGCCGATTATGATAACATTGTTAAGCACTATATATGATATATGTTTTATGAAGTTTTATGGCATGCTAAGGTTTTCGGAAAACCTATTACATATTATGCTATACAAGTTTTCTAAACATGGGGGTTAGTATGTTAAAGATTAACTGTTTTATTACTACGTATATATCAACTTGGTTCACTCATGTTTTATTTTGCGCCCCCTAAGAACTTAGAATCGAGGTGTACAATCTCGGCGTCAAGGCACTCCTGCATCAGCATCTTCGAGTCCTCTCAGTGTATAACCCATCCTTTTGTTCATTCAATTTTATATTATTCATTTTTAGTGTCTCGATTTAGTTGTATACTTTGAACACGTTCCATAAATGCACATTCATTATAATTAAATTTACATGTTTTATTTATGTCGGTTAATTGTTTCTAGTTCTCATGCATCTGAATATGGCTTTGTCACCTTCGAGTGTCGGCCAACACGTGCCTAACCTTGTATTTGGAGAATATCAGGGTGGGGTGTGTCAATTTTGGATCATTTCCTAATCCCTTCCACCTAATATTCTTCATTAAATAATCCAAGCCCTTGAAACTTGATCCAACGGATAAAAATACGGGCTCACTTTAAAAGTTATAATAATTTTAGCTGATGGATTAAATTTTAAAGGTCCAGATTGTTTGATGAGGAGGATTAGGTGGAAGAGATCCGGAGATTATCCCTTTCCTTAATATTGAACTTAGCAACCTACTACTCGGTCAATTGTCATTATCAAAGTTGATATCAGATATGATCTTTTAGCAAATGACTTGCAGCGATCTTTAATTTCCTTTTGTTTATAGCTAGTAAATCAACACTAACTTTAACCGACAAAGTCTCAGTCTTTGCGTTTCAGTACTGTTTCAAGTCTCAAAAAGCTTGGAAGTTGATGCTAGCTAAAGGGGGAATCCAAGTCTGAACGCAATTCTGATTTTTCTTACTTGCTGATGAAGCCTTTGAAGCTTTCCCATACAGCAGAAATGATTTAGATAGCTTCTGGACTTCAATCAAAACATCACTGACGTACGGCATTACTGTTTTTTATTTACTGTTTTTTCTTTGTATATGATAGAAAATTAGTTATCCAGAGGTTCATAAACTAAGTTACATAGGGAAATTATATATTATTTGGAAAACTAGTGGACCCCATCCACTAGGATTGGCTTGGAGGGCAAATTTTCTTACATTTGGTTTGACCACTATATACAATCCAGATCCCTTGAACATGTCTTATGTCTTTTAGTTTGTTGAAAAGAAATACATCATTTCACCTTCCAATGGATGTTGAACATAGCAATTTTTGTAATATGGACAGTGATATGATGTTCCAATGACCATTTGTTGAGACTTTTTTTTTTATTGATTTTCACACACTATTGCAGCCTTTCACACAATTGTTTTTTGTATCTCGTACACTCTTTTTATTTTTTTCGTTAAATTGAATAAATCAAATGAAAACAACATACGAACTTAAATAATGATGTGTGAAAAGTAAAAAAAACGTGTGTAGTTATAATTTCCTTTGGTTTGGTAGTAAAGTTGATTCACTTAGACTAAACCAATACAACTAGCTAGCAATTATTTTTGGTCATTGGCATAGTGGATAAAAACTTGTACTTAATGAAAAAACATACATTCCAAGGTTACATAAACTCTTCGTTTAGAAAAGAATTAGCCATGTGCGTTCTAAATCAGATATTTTACAATTGTTTAGGTTGTGAAAGTTGAAAAAGATTTTATTTTTATTATTATTTGTTGTATATATATATATATATATATGTATATGTTGCTAATTACAAAAGGTAGATGTGCTAATCTTCCATTGTTTTAAAATGTTTGTTTTTTCTTTATCTTTCTCTTATTTGATGTTCCTAATTGTATTGTATGTGTGTGAACGAGTATCACCTGCTTACTGAGACCTCCAACCTACCGTACTAATTAAGGTTGGTCATATAAATTTATGTCAAATAATTAACCTGAAGAAAAACTTAATTAATGATATAATCTTTTATTCATTCAAGAACCAAAGCCCCATGCTTATCAAAGGATTGTTTTGACCAACAACCACATCTGATTTTTTTTTTCTTAGTTTTGACTTGGTCTAGGACTGCTAGAAGCCAAGACTGACATGAACACTTGCCACAACCTCTTCTTCTCCATGACCTTGAGGTCTGATGGATTACGAACCACACAAGTCTAAGATTTTTATATAAGGTGTAAACCTTTAAAGATCGTGGGGAGCAGGGTTCAATTTTCTTCCCACTTTGTCTTTCCTTGATATTCAAAAGGAAGGACAATGCAATCTGACGCAAAGACAAATAACGCTCTTTAGGAGACTCACTACGAAGAAAAATGTAGAGGAAAATTCTTAGCTCCTCACATTTAAGGATTTTTCTCTATTTATATACTGTTATCTCGTTACTGACGAATTACAGGTTAACATATATGCATACATTTTTTCTTTTTATAATTTTATAAGTTGTACCATAAGGAATGGATGTGAAAAACAAAGTGCCGGTTGTCGACTACTTAACATGCTCCTTGTCCTCCTTTATTCAGACTTGGGATCGGTAGCGTAAGTTAAACTTATGCAAGCAGAGTTAAATTTGTGGTTAATTTGTGCAAGGTGCATGGTTTAGGATTCGTACAACCGACCACACGTAGTGAGATAAAGCTTGTTGTTGTTGTCATTTTGGTAAGTCACTTCATTATAGGTGTTAGTTTTTGGTTTGTAAGAAGTTTTTCCTCTTTATAGATGATGATCTCGCTACAAATAAATTATAGTTTGACACGTGCACAAATTTTTTATTATTATTTTGAGAAGTCACTTCATTATAAATTTGTAAGTGTTAATTTGTGATTTGCAAGGAACCTATCCTCTTTACAAACAACTCTCTCTCTCTCTCTCGTTACAAATAAATAACAATCTAACACATGCATAAAATTTTCTTTTGTATATTTTAGTATGTCACTTCATTACAAATGTTAATTTGTGATTTTCCAAAATCAATTAGCTACTTTTCTCTCTCATTTTCACAAACCATAAAAAAACTTGCAAATCTTCCCCTTCCCTTCAGTGTTTATGTTGTCAACAAGGTATTGGATGGTGAGCATACTAAACCAATAATTCCTGGAGTTGGTTCTCCTTCTCCAAAACCTACCATTTACCAAGAGAAAGGGATCCTCTCCGGATCCCTTCCACCAAGGTCACAAATCTGGACATTTGAAATTTGATCAAACAACTAAAGTTATTATAACTTTTAAAGTATGCCTCTGTTTGTAGCCGTTTGATCAAATTTTAAAAGTTCAGATTTGTGGCGTTGGTAAACTTGGTAGAAGGGATCCGGAGATGATTCCTTTCCTTTACCAAGTATCTTCATACATCGTCTCTCTTTGGCAAAACTCTATAAACACAGAACCTCTAATTCTTTCCAATGAATGTTAAAAATCAAATCGACGAGAAACGAAACAAGAAAGAAAGGGAACTTATTATTACAAGTAGAGGGGCATTTACAACGAATGAGGCATAAAAATACACCCCATCACAAGCACACAAGGAGAAAACATAATGCACAAAATTGGGATAGAGTCCAATTTGAACTATTTATCCCGTTTTACTTTTACTTCCTACACATGTGAAAACCCGAACTTTCCTTCTTTCTTCTCTTCCTACTCTACAACTATTTCCAGTATGGAGGTAAGTCTGGGTTTTTTGTACCTCCTAAGGAGCAAAGAAGAGCATACAACACTAACAGATGACATAGCCATGCATGCACCGGCTGCCCATGGCGGCAACATGATCCCCAGCGATGGGAAGAAGACCCCTGCGGCAATAGGTATTGCGATCACATTGTACGCCATGGCAAACACGTAATTCAATCGAATACGAGTAAAGGTTTTCCTTGAGAGATCAATGGCTGTGATTACGTCTTCCAAGTTATTTCTCATCAGCACGTAGTCAGCTGCTTCAATTGCAATATCCGTCCCTGCCCCGATTGCCATACCAACATCAGAAGCAGCTAGGGCAGGAGAGTCATTGATTCCATCACCAACCATGGCAACTATACTTCCATCTTTCTGGAATGAACAAACGACATCAGCTTTTCCAGCCGGCATTACCTCTGCCCTCACGTCTTGAATGCCAACCTACCCAGCAATGTATATTCACATGAATGTCAAACGTCTACGCAACTAAAACATAGAAATCATGACTAAACGTTACCAAATCATTATTAATGTTGGATTTTTGGATCGCCGGGCCCATCCCACTCTAACTACATCGATATTGTCCCCAACTTTACCACCTGCCCAATCCGTCAGGTGTGGGGTTTTACCACAAAAGACTTCGGTATTAGTTAGAGTAGAGTAATTCTATTGAAACCCATTGGGTTTCTTTGAACCCACCGATGTGGGACTTTAACAATTAAATCCTCTCTTTTTTTTTCAGAAAAGGAAATATCAGTACCTGCTTGAAGTCCAAAAATAATCTCCACCTTTCAGTTTATACGAAGACTCTTAAGTTCATATAAGGTCAAACATGATTGCACCCAAAACCAAATGAAAAATGTAACTCGAAATAAAACTATAAAAGTCAAAGTTGCACATTTTTTTCTGTCAAAATTATCAGAACTTATTTTGACTAATGGATGAACAGATATATACTAACCTCCTTAGCAACAGCTTGTGCTGTCCTCCGATTATCCCCAGTAACCATGACTGGTATGACACCCATCTTACGTAGTCCTTCTATCACTATGGCAGCTTCTCTTTTTAGAGGGTCCGCAACCCCCAAAACACCAATTAAATTGCCTTCATATGCAACAAGTATGCCAGTCTTTGCACTTTCTTCCAGCTCTACTACAAAGTTCTCTACATGTGTAGGAATGTCAATTCCACTTTCAGTCATCAGCTTCCTATTACCGACCTGTTTAGGATACAATACTTCCAATAAGCAACCATGGATGGTGAAGCATTTCAGGATGGAAGCCATATGGAAATTTAGAACTCACCAGAACAAGTTTTCCATCTATAAAGCACTGGATACCTCTTCCGGGCAAAGCAGAGAACTCTGAGGCATCAAAAAGCCATCCAGAAAGTGTGGTGTCTTTGCTCTTGTTCGGTGCATCGTTAGTTACAGAAGGCTCATCAAAAAAGTGAAAATGGCGTGCGTATTCCACTATTGCTTTTGCCAATGGGTGTTCACTGCTAGCCTGAGCCAACAAAAGGAAAATATAAAAATATATATTAGCGGACATAAAATAGCTGTCAACTTTCTGCAGTTGAATGTTTAGAACTTTATATTAAAGCATGTAACAATATTAGATGTCATATTTCCAAGGGCTACCAGAGAAAATATGCAAATTAAAATAAATAATGATATAGAAAGAAGGTTTCTCTGGAGAGGTAATAGAAAGTTACCTCTGCAGAAGCAACCAATTTAAGAAATTCTCCACGATCCATTCCCGTGAAAACTTTTACAGTAGTAACTGACGCTTTTCCCTGGGTCAGGGTACCAGTTTTATCAAATATCACATACTTGATCTTCTGAGCTCTTTCCAAAGCATCTCCTCCTTTTATCAGCACACCATTATTAGCCCCAACCCCCGTCGCAACCATGACAGCAGTTGGTGTTGCCAAGCCCAGTGCACAAGGACATGCAATTACCACAACCGATATGGAAAACATAAGGGCAAATACAAAGTGATTTCCGTTTTCAGGGAGCCACTTTTCTGGGTAAGCTCCAAAGGCTCCAGCAATATACCTAAAGCGAATCAATAGAACATACAAGTTATCGATAGCTGGCCTAAACATTCTCAACTTACAAATTCACTAATCATGCGAAAGATAATAATAAATACAGTGAACTTACCAACCCAACAATGTCAACAATGCCAAGGCAACTACAGTAGGGACGAAAATGCTAGCAATCTGCAGTTATGGAGAGATGGAAGACATTAGTTGCACTTTACTTTAAACTTTACAGAAGTTAATGAATTAGCTTTAGTGGAAATAAAGAAGGGCTAAAAATATAGGGGGACCACAAGCAACTTTATAAGAAATAATTCCACAATACCCTTGAAAATGATATTCATATATATCATAAGTATCACAGAGACAAACTAATTCAAAAACTACATTTCCAGCACTTACAAAATCAGCAAATTTCTGAATAGGAGCTTTGGACATCTGAGCAGTCTCGACCAAATTAATTATCTGACTTAAAACTGTATCAGATCCAACTTTCGTAACTTGTATGTGAAGAGCTCCATGTAAATTTATCGTTCCTCCGATAACTAATGAATTTACTTCCTTTGAAACAGGTATAGGTTCACCAGTCACCATACTCTCATTGACATAACTTAAACCCCACACAACCACACCATCAGCAGGAACCTTGGTACCAGGAAGAACTTTTAACACATCCCTGGGCTGAATCAGCAAGGCATCGATTTCCCTTTCTCCAATGACTTTCCCACCTAATAAACAAAATTAATCAAATTAGCCACTTATCTAGAATTTTATATTCAATTCCACCATAAACTTTGATTTGGTTAAATAATGATAACAACATCAAATATTACAACATAGGGACATGAAATATCAATTGGTAATGGAGGAAGAAAAATGAAAAACAAAACAAACAAACAGAACGATTGGTTAAATTATGGTAACAACATCAAATATTAATACACAGGGACATGGAATATCAATTGGTAATGGAGGAAGAAAAACAAAAAATGAAAAACAAAACAAACAAACAGAATGGAACAACGTACCTTTATCTTTGATAATTAACAATGCTGTAGCTGGAGCAAGTTCTATCAACTTCTTGATGGCATCTGATGTTTTTCCCTTTGCAAGGCACTCCAGATATTTCCCCAAAAGTACAAATGTTATTAGCATGGCACTTGTTTCAAAGTACGTTGGAGACCAGAACCCAGTGACTGCACCATATAGAAGTGCGCATACAGAATAGAAGTAAGAGGCCGAAGTTCCCAATGCGACCAAAACATCCATGTTAGTTGAACCATTTCGTAAGGCTCTGGCAGCTGCAATGTAGAAGCGCTTCCCAATAACAAACTGAACAACACTGACCAATGCCCACTTCAACCAATCACCCATTTCGAAGGGCCCACATTTCCAGAGCAGTAACGAATAAAGAAGCGGGATATAAGGACAAACTACTCGAATGAAAAAGATAGGAATCTGGAGACAATTTATTGATGTCAGTTAACAAATTTTAAAAGTAATATCTACATATCTATACTTAGTACCTATGCATGCATACATAAAAAACATAAGAAAATATTAGGACTAAGTGTCTAAAGGAGCTCCCGATAACCAGTGTCTCAATGCATTCTGAATGAACTACTTAAGAAACAATATGCTTCTGTTTAGAAAATTGAACTTTAAAATTAATTAACTTAATTTCTCTTATGATAGAAGTGGTCTGTTCAATACCAAGCTGCTCAATACTGTACTGCTATCAGGCAAATTAGGCAAACAGAATTGTACAAGAATGAAGGGAAGAGGAAAAAACTAAGGGTATGACATATAGCATAATCATGGGTCATTTTTTCTTTTGATAAAGCATTTAACCATGTGCATGTTAAGAAAGAAATATACTTACACTGAGAAGAAAACTGGAAAGAAACAGCCGAAACATATTTGAGGCTTCATCGATATCTTTAGAAGTCATTCTTGTATAAGGGTTTGCCACTTGTAGTTTAAATTTCTCATTGCTTGCTTCCTGAATCTCATCCACCAAGGATCTAGAAGTGACAACTTCAGGATCAAAGAGGATTTCAAGTTCTCTTGAAATCCTGTCAACATGAAAATGTCTCACCCCTTTCAAATTGCTAATTATGGCTTCTAAAGTCTGTGCATCCATCTCACTGAATACGCCAGCAACTCCAAGTACAATTTTATCCTGTTGACTACTCTGTACAAGTGATGCATCAAAACCAGCATCTTCAATGGCATTCACTATCTCATCTTTACTAATTACCAGAGGATCATACTCCACTTCCCCTAGTGAAGTTGCCAGGGCTACTACAGCTCTTTTGACCCCAGGAAGCCCTTTTAGAATCCCTTCAACAGAGTTCACACAGGCAGCACAGGTCATACCTCCTATTGAGAACTGACCAGACAGGGTACCATGTGGCTTTGTTCCACTTGCACTGGGCTCGGGTATAACCTCTGCCTCAAACCCGGCATCTTCAATTGCATTCTTGATGTCTTCATCCTGAATGAACAGAGCCAAAGTTGTCTCAGTAACTAAAAAGCTCCGTACTTCTCAAAAACAAGTTGGTAAGCAGTATACAATCATGATTATCCCCTCAAGCAATCAACCGAAGAACACACAAGGAAGATCAAGGATTAAGAAAGTTGGCCAGAACTTTACTCGAGAAATTTCCAAGGAAGGGCAACAAAATATTTAGAATTAAATTGGCAACCTACCAATCATATAAATCGTTTGAACGCTTCTGTGTAGTTCATAGGAACATCACCCATTACAATGATCGAAAATAACCAATTCAGCCAATAAGTGCAGATACGATGCAGGAAAATAACAAGCAAAGCCTGGTATCCAACTTTTTGGAGCAAGTACTAGTGAAAGTAAAAATGTGAAAGAGGCCTGATTTATTGAAGTACAAATGACATAAGAGCAAGGAGAGTTTCAGAGAGAAAGTTTGCACATTTATAGTACCAATGGCATGCAATCAGCAGCTTCACTGATTTCAACACTTGCTGATTCAAATGCAGGTTTCTTACATTATCTGGATTAATAACAACCTTACATTATTTTAATTTTTAAAACTAGTAGTACCCATATCTACATAAGCTATCTGATCCAGTTGGGTATGGCTGCCTGCCGGAATCGGGCATATGTTGTATCTGAGTCATCCTAATGCAAAATTTACAAGAAAAGTGTACCACCAAACCAATCACAATTTTTTTTTTCAAAATGCACCATATAAGACATAATTTGAGTCCAACAAAAAGTAAATGTGTGTGTGTGTGAGAGAGAGAGAGAGAGAGCCCATCATTAAAGAGGGGATGCGGAAGAATAATCTGTCACTTTAGCCTAATTCCTATCATGATTGCAGCTCCAAGTATATAAAGTAAAACCACATAATAACTGAATTACCAAATAATTAACCCTTAATCATGATCCAGTCCAACATAAATCATAAATAAAAAACAAGCATGATCAACCAAAACTGGATCCTAGGATTATTCGAAAACCACACTAATCCTCAGTGTTTTCGAACACTAAGGAACACCAAAACAACTAACTAGTAGTTTTCGAACACCAAAACAACTACCAAAGCTCAAAATTCACTAACCCATGATACCATCCACCTTAAGATCAACACTCAAATACAATTTAAAAAGAAAGAAAAAACCAAACTTTCTAAAAATTAAGCAAGCAGGACTAAACCATACTTCAAAACGCCCAAAACCAACTACCAAAAGCTCAAAAAATTTCGAAAACGGACACGAAGCCAATTGCCCAATTCAGCCAGAAACACCCAAAAACCCAGCAAAACCCACCAGCATTCAAAAACCACATCCGATCAAGAGCTAAAATTGACTAACCTTGACCAATCTCGGATCAAAAACCACATCGGCCCTACTCTGGAGCAACGCCACGGAGGCCGTGAGAACCCCTTTGACGCTCTGCAGAGCACCTTCGACAGAATTCGAGCAAGCAGCACACGTCATGCCAGAGACTCTGACTTGAACCCTCTTCATCCCCGCTTCAACTCCCTCCGAATTCTCATACGAATCCAGGAGCCTCACGTCCTCCAAATCGCCGAAGTCGCCGGCGGCAACCATCGACGTCGGAGCTCGGGCGGAGATTTGGGAAAGCTGGAGGTCTCTGGGACTCGGCGCCATTGTAAGGTACCGAGCCGACAGAAAAAAAGACCGAGAAATTTATACAAAAAAAATGGAGCGAATTGTAGAGAGAGAAAACGGAGATTGTTTTTGTAGAGAGAGAAGGGGTGGAGGGAGGGGACTTTTCCGAGGGAGAGGGTTGAGACAGCAATTTTTTAACCAAAGTCTTGAGAGAGCTGGTGGGGAGGGAGGGTGGCGCTTTTACGGTTTTGCCCTTGTGTATTTCTGGTAATTTAGTAATTACAAATACGAGGAGTAGGTACTACCCTACTGGGAGTTGTACTTCCTACTTGGGTGGTCTTTGTACTGCAAGAAGGAGGTGGCTTCCAGGCCAATGTGGCGTGTGTATTCGTATATACAACAAGACGTGTCTTGGTTAAGTTCGTCGGGAAACTTCAACTTGTCTACATCCTAATTGGACTTGAATTGTTTGCGTATGTCTCTCTTCTCCCGTGACGAATTACACAAACAACATAATTTCGAAAACAAAAATCTTAATTCCAGTGGTCAGGATGTGTAAATGTAATTATTAATGGGGTAGGATTTGAAATTATTACAATAATTTATGAGATAAAGAGTTTTAAACTCAGGCCAGCACGAGTAGAAACTTAACATCATATCCACTAAGATATTGGATATTCTGCAACCTCCTCTTATTACACCGATAATTTTACTGTCAGACAATAAATTAGTAGCACAATGAGATTATGTATCAAAATTGTTTGACATATTACACAGTGAAAAAAGAATCACTTGATTAATTACATAACTTATTCAAAAATAAATTTTCATGATGGTCTATCTTTTCTATTAGACTAGTGTGATAGTATCTTCTTGACCAAAGAAAATTATGATATCCATTCAAAAAAAAGTTTATGATTATATCTTGTTTACTTTAAAGGTAACAAATTAGATTTTGACCAAATGCATTCACATCAAGTTTGTTTGCTTTCTTTTCCTACGTATATTCAAAACCTTATTATTAGTAATTATGCAACTTTTATTAGCAAAAAAAAACATTAATTATTTGACCTTTATGACTTTTATGAAGGGAAAAGTTTTATGAAATTTATTAAGAGTCGTCTAAAAAATTAATACAAAGAATAAAGAAATTGGAATGAAAATTAGTTTCATAACAATTATACCAAACATACAGCATTACGGATTCTAGATCATGAGAAGCGGAGGGTCAAAACAACTCAAATTGTTTGCAAGAAATACAAAATGCATTTCTTATACATTTTGGGTTAATCTGACCTTCTTTCTAATGCATTTTTTAGAATGAGGATCTTTTCCGGATTCTCTTTATGAGAATCAACGGAATTCTCCAATCATATTCGTTCATTGTACATTGTGCAGTCAGTTTTCGTCAGGTACTGTTTATATTCAGTTTTAAATATAAAAAATTACAATAATTTATGATCGCACGAAATACGATGAACGGACGTGATTGGATAATCCCCAATATCTTCACAAAGAGGATCGTCATTCCCTTTTTTAGGCCTTTCAAGTATGCCAAGTCACATTCCAAATTATTATATGACTGCTATTGTGCAACTTGTGGACATAAGTTCATGAGGAATGTTAAGAAGACACTCTCAAAGCGTGGCTCTCTGACACTCACAACTTAACATCGATTTATGTGTTAACATTATAAATAATTATGTAAAAAACATGAGATGACAGAAACTCTATGAAAATTCTTATTTTTAAGAGGATCTTCTTATCATATCTCAATTCACTATGGGTTTTAGAACTAGTTGGGCTACAAATGTCTTTTCGCACCTTGTTAAAATAGGTATCGCAGATTTTGTTAATACCAGGTGCACCCACAGTTTTTGCTTTCGTCACCTCACCTGGCCATGTGTTTTTCTCCCTTCAAGGTCTATTGTTTTTCTCGTTTATTCTTTCTTTTTGTTCGTGAAATCCGGAATTAAAATTAGAATTTGTCAAAAAAAAAAAAAAAACAAAAGGAACACGTTTATTTTGCTAGGAGTCGTCGAAAACGGTCGGAATCCATTTTGTTGAGATCTTAGGAATTCCAACATCTTAGTTATTCATCGTGTATTATGTGATCATAAATAATTTTATTTTATTTATTTAAAATTAAACATAAATAATATCTGACGAAAACTAATCGTAAACGATTAAAATGTGAGATTTCTAAGATCCCATGGATCCAAAGAGGATCCCTTTCCGTCGAAAACGTGTAATTTACTGCCTACTTGGTCCGGAGCTGCCTACCTCAGTTTTCAAAGGGAAAAGAAAAGAAGTGCGACCTTGTGCGAGGGTAGTTTGGGAACTACAAAGTGAATTTGCTTGGAGTCTTTGTTGGATATAACGAAAAAGCGTGACGATAGTTTGCTGGCATATTGCAGCGGAGACGGCAGCCGTCGGATGCTGTGACCGGCATTGAAATCCAGGGTAAGTTGGTGTCGCAGATCGCTTTCTCACCTTGGCTTAATCCATTGCGGATGGGAATTTCATTAGGGTTAGGGTTTAGGGAATTTACTTCATATAGTAACTACTTTTCAGATTGGGAATGCATTGTACTAGAATGGATCATCTCCGGATCCATTTCACCTAATTTTCCTTATCAAATAATCTGGACTCTTAAAATTTGATCAAATGGTTACAAACGCGAGCACACTCTAAAAGTTATAATAACTTTAGCTGTTTGATCAAATTTCAAGAATCTGAATTATTTGATGAGGAGGATTAGGTGTAAGGGATCCGAAAATGATCAATTTCCCTATCCTAGGTGATAGGTTAACAAACTTTTGGTTATGCTTTTAAACAAACAGCACTACAAAAATGTATAGGTTTTTTTTTATTCAAAATGGTTAGTGAAATTGGTATAACTTTTTACTGTGGTCTCTGATAATGAAAATCGATAGAAATGATTCCTGAGTTTATCCATTGATCATAAATCATTTTGATCATTCCATGAAAATTTTGTTAATATCCTTGCTAAGTGGAGTAGTTGGTTTGATAAAAATATCATTTAAAAAGTGGTCACGTGATCGTTCATATTAACAAATTATTCACAAAATGACCAAAATGATTTACTGTGAACAAATTCAATGATCACTTATATCAATTTTCATTGACATAGACTAAACTGAAGAATTATGTCAATCTTAATATCATTTTGACTAAATAGTCTAAATATATATTATCGTCATAGTTGTATAATCAACCGCAACAAGATACCTAACACGTTGCCAACGTACCTCACATTCTCATACGTGAAAATCAAATTTGAAATCTCCTTTAACTAAGTAGAGACAACTATCATTTGGGAAAAGACTAGTTTTTTTTTTTTTTTTTTTGTCAAATTTAAAGACTAGTTGATTAACTATACATTCATCTTGTTTTTTCTCTACTTTCCACCATCATTCCTCATTCATCTTTTTACTCTTATACACTCCACTTTACCTCAAGCATAAAATTGATGTACACTTTGTGCAATCTATTAGTTTTTTTTTCCTCTCTCCACCAACATTCTTTATTCCATGTATCATTATGCAAATGCAGATCATTTTCCGTCCTTAATTAATAATCAGAGGATTAGGTATCCGTACAATAACTATTTCATTTTTAATTGTTATCTTTTATGCTTGAGATAAATCAAAGTATATAAGAGAAAAGATGAATGAAGAATGATGGCGGAGAGAGTGAAAAAAAAAAAAACAAGATAGATGAATACAAACAAAATAATTTAAAGAAAAAACAATTTAAATCATTTTTGTTTTGTGTATTTTTTGTTGTTAATTTCTTCCACATCTCTCTAATTCTTCTAATACTCCTTTAGGTAGCAATTACCTCTTTTTCTTTTTTTTTCATGTACTTCTTTTCTATCTCCACATAAAAGCAAAACCTAAAAAAAATAAATGAAATAATTATGAAACAGACTCCATGAGATTTTTTTTCAGATTCAAACAAGTTCCTATGAATAAAAATCATTTCCTTTCACTTCGGAGGCGTGCCATATTTGCCATGTTGCCATGCAAACTCGCAAACAAACGAGAGCCGTTCATTTTGGAAAGATGACCTGCTTCCACTTACTTGATACTTGATAGAGAAGAGAAAGTACTCTAAAATACAGAGAAATTAAAGGGATGAATAACGATCCACTACTCAAAGACGGAGCCACAATTCTTTTCTTGAGCAGGCTAGTTGAAAATAATATAATAAAATTATATGTTTATTTTGTTGCTTATATAAAATATATAATAATCAATATAAAAGAACAACAATATAATATAAATTATTCTCAAAATTATAACCCTAACCAATAAATTCAAGGACCATATAAATAATTAACCTACTAATTAAATCAAGAATAAGTAAATAAAGAGATTAAGAACATACCAAAGGTGACATTCATTGAAAAATTGCAACGGAAAGTCAGGAATTGCGGAGATAGAGATTTAATTGTGTATTTAAAGAACTTATTAATCTTTTCTTGAGTAAGAAGCATAAATGCTAAATTATATAAGGTAAATGGTCTTTTTATTTAAAGAATAGAATAAAGGGGACTGGCGATAGAACTAATATATAATTTTTAGCATAGAACAAAACTATTATTTACTACCTCTCCTCTAATAAATATACATTAAATAATAATATGTATTGAAATTGAGTAGGCTATAAGCATGAGTTTACAAAAGAATAGATCTATTCACAAATCTATTTTTACTTCCAACACAGCCTTATTAATATTTTGTCAGTGATCATTTTCAATTCATTCGATCCAAACAATAGACAATTAAAAGAAATGTGTAAGAAGTAAAAATGAATATATGGATAACACTATCCTTATAGAAAACCTTCATGGACTACAACCCACCTTAACCTTGTGGGTGGCTACGCCACTACTACAAACGCATGCATGCTCGAATTTAGCAAGATAAGAAGACAGCTCATCCTTCCACCTAAACACAGCTCTGTCGACCTCCTAATGGCACAGCTGACTGACGTGGCACCCACTTCTTCTCTGCCAATCCGACGTGGCAAATTTGGAATACAAACTGAACTTTACGGTAACGTATGATCGAGAGAGGGCGATATGGTAATTTAGCACAGTAGAATTAGGTGATATCCCTAGGTTTAGATGAACAACTAAATCCATCACAATCTAACCCAGTAGAATTGCTTTAAGTTTGTGCCATCCTCCATGGATGATTGGGACATACAAACTGGGGATGTCCTAATCGAAGGGTTTTAATATATGTTTGTGTTCTTGGTGAATAGCAGGTGATCTGAAACAGGCATATATAGTTGGTGCAACGTCGTCTATGACCAACACCCCATATTAGTTATGGACAATTGTGACTTGTGACTATACTAGCTAATTGGTCTCCTACCAAATCTAAGCTAGGGTTTGTCAAATAATAATATCATGATATCAAATGATCTAGAAAACTAGCTAGTTTGTCATCCTCAAAAATGATTTCTTTCTCATGTTTTTTTACAAGAAGCGATAGCAATTTTTCATTAAAATACAAAAGCAAATACAATGTTGTAACATGAGTTCATATTCTTCAGTAACCAAATTACTGATCTAAAGATAAACAAACAAGTGTAATGACTAATCTCTTAACTGGCGACAACCACAAACATCACCGAAACTAGCACAAGCACCAATAGAACAAATTTGTCACAAAACAGAAGACGAGATAGACCTATACTAACGCATATATAATGACATATTAGCAACTAAGACCACATTAAACCATTGCTAATAAAGATCAAATCACGATAATATAATGTTAGGTTAGATTTTAACTTTGGTCATTTGTGGGTACCTTCGGCATATAATATTGCAAGTGCAAGTGCATGATAATATAATTAATAAAAGGATCAAAATAGGAATTTAACATGACACCTAGATTCAATGTTAGCAACCTAACCAAACACGCTAGCTAAACTAACTAATGTTAAATCGAAATCAAAGAGCATCACCAACAACTTCGCTAAAATAGGTTGTTTTGGCTACTTTAACGTAAAAGGCAGCAATAACAATTCCAACATACTAGTTATTTTAGTTTTTAGTATTGTGGCTCGCTATATTTAGGGAGGAGGAGAGAGAAATTAACTGGCTAGCTAAAAGTTTAAAATTAGGAAGCTTTAGTGAAAAGGGGTTGAACCAACAAATATTTAACCAAAAATCATCCCAAAATGTTATTTAACCAAAAAAAGCTTAAAGTTTAATAAAAAATTATCCAAAACTATTGTCCACGAGTCAAACTTACAAGCCCAACCCACTACAAATCTACACTTCCGTAAATACTCATAAATGATTTGATATTATCATGACTCTTCACCAACCTCAACCCAACACGAAACCGTCATAATAACTCCCTATCTTTCTATCAAATCGAATTCCCCTCATTTAAAAACAACCAAATCAAAGTTGAAAAAGGAAGCATTCATCGGAACAAAGCCGCCTAAGCAAGTTCAAAGAAGTTTAATGGCAGAAACCAGCGAAAAAGTGTCTGGAAAAAAAAAAAAACCAAAACATAAAACTATTTCTAGATAACCTAAAACATAACATTGTTTCTGGAAAAAAAAAAAAATCAGACAAACATTGTATCTGGAAAGAAAAGAACCAAAATCCAAAAACAGTGACTTAAATTCCATAAACAGTGACTTAGATTCCCGAAACAGTGATTTAGTTCAAGAAACAGTCTATGTTTTAACTTTTGACTGTTTCTTTTCTTTCATGCATCAGTTGATTATATTTAAAAAACATGGTGCTTATTTTGTTTTGAATTCAAATACAGTGAATTTCACTATTTCTTTTCTAGCTTACATTTAAGAAACAGTGTGTCTATTTCACTTGGATCCAGAAACAGTAAATTAGATTCCAAAAACAGTGACTTAGATTCTAGAACCAGTTTATTTTTACAGTCCAGAAACAGTGATCCGTTATTATTATTGAATAACATGCAGATCTCAAATTTATTTTCTAGAGAAACAAACGATGAAAATTGAAAAACAATACCTCGAATATATTATGAATAATAACGACGTTTACATTTCAACGAAATAATACAAAATATAAATTAAATAGCATGAGAATCTATATTTTTGTTTCAAAGAAAAAGAAGAAGGTCTGCAAACGAACGATGAACTCCATTAACGACGAAAATCTGGAACTCAAACTAAAAAAGTTAAGGGTAAAATCGAAAAATCATAATGTATTATAATTGGGCAATTTTTAGTTGGACTACTTTAATATGTGTAACATCCCATATCACCCAGGAGAGTGGATCCTGTAAGCTTATATGTATATTCTCATCTCTACCTAGCACGAGGTCTTTTGAGAGCTCAGTAGCTTTGGGTTCCGTAAGAATTCGGAAGTTAATCGAGTTCGCGCGAGAGCAATCTCATGATGGGTGACCCACTTGGAAGTTCTCGTGTGAGTTCTTAGAAACAAAACCGTGAGGGCGTGGTAGGGGCCCAAAACGGACAATATTGTGTTACGGTTGAGTCTAGCCCGGAATGTGACAATATGAGTTTTGTACTAATCATTAAACAAAACTTATAACATGGTTTTTTTTATTAAAACTAAAACTTTTTAAGCTATTTTCATTAGTTTTCCTTTAAAATTATTATGTCACTATGTGCTCATGCTCCAATCCTTGTGTTCGATTCTCGAACATACGAAAGAACAACGAGATCTTAAGGCGGAGTAACAAGATTTAATGGCAGAAAAACTAGATATGACGACAAAGCAGCAGAGCGATGAGATTTGAATTTCAAGATTGTTGTCCGATTAATAAAACGACCGAAAAATGGGTACTAACTAATTCAACTAGTTAGTTAAGCCTATGTGATTCCATGTAGTCAACCACCCTAATTCATAGTATGGGGAAATAAGTTAAAAACAAACCTACTTGTTTGACATGAGAAAAGTGAAAAGGTTAGTAGTTGCCAAAGACACTAACCCAAAAATCATTTATGGTTTTAATAATGGAAGATCAAATTTGTAAATGCGGGAGCTTTTACAAACCAATTATATATGGAGAGATTATATTCACACACTTTAAATTACTTCTCTAACACTTTTTTAATTTTTTAAATATTTTTCTATCAAGTGTTAGAGATGTGTAAAAAATATTAAAAAATTAAAAAGATGTGAGATAAGTAATTTGGGATGTGTAAATATAATCACTCTTATACGTGATGGGGTTTATTAACTTCTTCACATGCTCCTAACAATATACATCACAAGTCTTATTAAAACTTAAGAAAACTCAAACCAACCTAACAAACATTGGGTAAGAAGGAGGTCAAGGATAGTGTCATATCCACCCAAAGCGTTCAATGTCAGCAACTTAACCAAAACACTAGCCACCACAACATCGCTATGTCGAATATGATAGTAGGGTAAATTCACTGAGGCCCATCAAACGATAGAAAAATATTTACATACATCCTGTTACAATCACTGCCTTGACATTTTAAGTCATCAATAATGTAATGTCGCGTTATTGGTAAAAAATTATAGAGTTTTTTACTTGAAGCAGTTCTCTCACCAAACACATCATATATTTGATCAACCAGAGTTCAAAAGGCGCGGAGAAGCTTTCCTTTTTAAATTATGACTCTGTTGTAACTGTTATTTTATATGATGCATTTTGCCCTTTGAAATTGAGTACATTTGGCAGTGATTCCAACAAGGCTTAGTATAAGTGTAGTCACTCGTACTAGCTAATTGGCAGGAAAGTCCAATATTGTTATAACAAATTAAAACATACGTACCATATTAATTAAACAGAAATAAAAACATACGTATCATATTAGTTAAACTGAAATACACGAGTTCAAATTGAAATCCGAGCAGAAACACATAATCAAAAATGCATTTCACACATAGGCCTCGTTTGGTATGTGAGGTGGGACGGAACATAGTGGGACAAAAGTAGTTCGTTCTACTCCGATCTACATACCAAACGTAGCACAAAAAAACTTTGTTCCATCTCATTCCATCTCGTCCCATTCTGTCCCGTCTACGTACCGACCACGCCCATAGTGTCAACATGTTTTCACATGACAATATTTGCATGGCAACGAACTTGTCGCTTCAGTTGATTTAGAGCATTTACCTTGAACCTGAGATTTTGAGCACGACTACTCCCTAATATGGCTTGTACAACAATCGTTATGCTTTGTGTGGGCCTTATGGACTAGGCCTATATACCTTCACCAGCTGGCCCATTTACATATTCGTTGTTTTGGGCTCTTCTTGTATTTTTGCCTTAAACCCCAAACAAAGCACCGAATCGAGAGAAGAAAATGGCGAGGAACTCAGGAGTAGCCATGGCACGGCAATCGCAGCAAGTTCTGCGCAGCTCTTCTTCATCGTCACAACCTTCTTTCCAATTCTTTCCAAACCCTGGCTTCTTCAATCCACACCGCACCATCTCCGCCACCAACAGCAGCTCCTTCCACCTCCAAACCCTTCTCCAATTCCCTCCATCACTTCCCAAACCCTCACTTTCTCCAACTCCGACCTCTCTCCTCGCCCTCAGGTACTCCAATTTCTGTTATTGTTGTCGCCATTGTTCAAAGTTTCAATTTTTAAATTTCGGGTTTTGGAATAGCTCAGTAACTTGAATAGTTGATTGAATTTCAGGTGCCTCTAATATTGTTGTCATTCAGGCTGAGGATGAATTTGGCAGCGCAATCAGCCAAGCTAAAGCTAATTTTTTTTTCCTGGGTTTTTTCCGGTTTTCGGAATTTTTTTTTGTTTTGAGAAACCTTGTCATATTTTCATACAAATTGTCTGATTTATATATAAAATTTCATACAGATGGAGCTGTGCCAGCACTTTTCTATTTCACTGCAGTGTGGTGCGGGCCTTTTTAGTTCGAAAGACATTTTCTTTTAAGCAATGAAGTCATTGGCACGAAAATGTGGCGTAAAAATGTGCTTTGAACTTATGATTGGTACTTTGGTGTGATCTTCTTGTGCAGGCAGGTTCATATCTCCAATCATTGGAGAGTTGAGTGAGCAATACCCACACGTAACAACGTATAAGGTTGACATCGACGAGGTGCGCATTCGAATTGGAATTTAGTCTTCTGCAAACTTGGATCATTTTGTTTTTGGGAACCATTTTAGTTCTTTTGTGGACTACTTAAATCCCAGCTTAAGATTGAGGTCAAAACTCAAAAGAACTCTTAAGTGTTGCTAATTTGTAATTCTATATGTTTTAACTTGGATATGGTAAAATCCAAGGTCCATTTGGTTTCTGATCTGTTGTGTGCATTTTGGTGCAGCCTACATTCCAATTCTTTAAAGACGGGAAGAAGGTGGCTCAAGTTGCTGGTGCTAATGTTGCTGGCTTGAGAAACACTTTTGGAAGTTTGGGAAATATGACGTAGTATTGGAAAACAATATAGTCAAGTCCTAAGTTCTTGTCTTGATAACGGACAAAATGATCGTTCGTGTAATATTATGAAAGAAAATTATTAAAACAACAATTTCTGGGTTACTACATGTCCTGGGAGTTACAACCGCAACAACTCCGTTATTTGAACAAGGAAATGTCCAACTTAATGTCGGCCAGCAAGTCTAAAATTGCGAAGTTCTATACTTTTCCGCAGAAGGAAATTATGAGATTGACTTAGAACTTAGAAGTTACTTAGAAGTAGGCAGGAGCATTTGTGTCCATGTCAAGTAGTCCCCCTCCCCACTCTCTCCCCACTCGATCTCTCCTTCCTAGCAATTTCATGATTTGTCCATTTATATGAACAATCCATCACTATGTGGCATTCCTCTCTCAACTAATTGCCCTGGAGATGATACTTTCCCAGCTAAGGATGCAAATGACAAGAATGAAGATGGAAATCATGATAAGTTTTGGTTTTATGTCAGCGTGATACTTGGCTTCATTGTAGGTTTTTGGGGCATTTGCGGCACATTGATCTTAAAGACATCGTGGAGATACTTTGAACACTTTGAACTTATAATTTGTAGCCATAAAAAATCCAAACACATTATAATTTTTTTTATCATTTTTGCTCCCTAATATTAACTAACGAGATTATTCAAACGTATTTGATACTTTGAACACTTTGAACAAGGAAATGTCCAACTTAATGTCGGCCAACAAGTCTAAAATTGCGAACTTTTATACTTTTCCGCAGAAGGAAATTATGAGATTGACTTAGAAGTTGACTTAAAAGTAGGCAGGAGCATTTGTGTCCTTGTCAAGTAGTCCCCCTCCCCACTCTCTCCCCACTCGATCTCTCCTTCCTTGCAATTTCATGGTGTGAAACGAATGTAAACTCGTGAAACTCAATCGAGTTGATACACGCTGCGTGGCACTATTTTCTTTGAAGCTCTCATTGCTTTGTTATATATATGAGTTAGAGTTCACTTGTTGTGTTCATCTGCAACCAACTGGGGAATATATGTACTGATTTCTCCTATGGATACCTTGCTTGCAAACACCTTATTCAATCCCCTCAATATTTCTCTCTCTTTTCTCATTTTGCTTTTGGCATCTACGTATCTACCCACTGCCATAATCTGCTTGGGTGATGTCGGAGTTCCGAGCACTGGCACTGTGAAACCATTATGCATTGAGGAAGAAAGGCGGGCACTTGTCAGCTTTAAACAACATCTTGTTGATCCTTCTGGTAGGCTTTCCTCTTGGGTGGGTCATGATTGCTGTCAATGGGAAGGAATTTCATGCAACAACAGCACCGGCCATGTTGTCAAGATGGACCTCCGGAATCCATATCCACAATCCCATTATTATGACGGGTGGGATGAGTCGGCTTTTGAAAGGTCTTGCTTGGGAGGTAAGATAAATGCTTCTTTGTTGAGCTTGAAACATTTAAAATACCTGGACCTCAGCTGTAATGGGTTTCAGGGCATTCGCATTCCGATGTTCTTTGGAGAGCTTAAAAGTTTGCAATATCTCAATCTCTCCTTTGCATCATTTGCGGGAGAGATTCCCCCCTCTCTTGGTAACCTGTCAAGCCTGAATATTCTTGATCTCGGGATGAATTCCCACTTGTCTTCCAGAAACTTGAGTTGGCTTTCTCACCTCTCTTCCCTAAAATACCTTAATCTCAATTACATGGACCTTAGCCGCACAGGAGCCAGTTGGGCATATCATATTAACATGCTTCCTTCATTGTTAGAGTTACACTTATCTTCGTGTCAAATTGAAAGCATTCCACTCTCACTCCAAAGGGTTAACTTCCTTCCACTCTCACTCCAGAGGATTAACTTGACCTCACTTTTGGTCCTTGATATGTCGAATAACAGTATTAAACGTTCTTCATTTCCCAATTGGTTTTTTAATCTTACTAGCCTCATAACACTTGATCTATCGAGGAATAGTTTCAGTAGTCCTTTTCCAAATGAATTTGCAAACTTCAAATCTCTAGAACACCTTGATTTATCGGGAACAGGCTTAAAAGGTCAAATTCCGAAAGCTATTGGAAATTTGTGCAAGCTAAAGGTCTTAAGCCTTTATGACAACAAGTTTGATGGTGGGGGGATTGAAGAGTTTTGGAGGAGCGTCTCAAATTGTCCAAATAATTCATTAGAGTCGCTAGATTTGTCTTCTTGTGAGCTGGAAAGCCAACTGCCGACCTCCTTGGGAATGTTAAAAAGTTTGCAGAATCTCTACCTTTACGGAAACTCTTTGTGGGGCTCAATTCCAGATTCCATCGGAAACTTGTCATCCTTGAAAACATTGGACCTCTTTGCTAATAAGATGAATGGCTCCATTCCAAAAAGTCTGGGACAACTCTATGAGCTAGTTCACCTCGATCTGTCTTATAATTCGTGGGAAGGTACTCTAACGGAAGCCCATTTCAGAAACCTCACGAGATTACAAGATTTTCAAGTCGGAATTCAAGTCACAAACCCACCCATGTCCCTCATTTTTGACGTGGCTTCTGTTTGGGATCCTCCTTTCAAGCTCCAGTCAATTGCGATCATAAACTGTCGAGTAGGTCCTGGTTTTTGGGTATGGCTTTCAACTCAAACTGAATTGATCCAAGTCTCTCTTAATGGTATTGGAATCTCTGAAGATTCCATCCTAGAGGAATGGTTGTTGAAGATGTCTTCCCAACTCGAAAGTTTGGATTTATCTAACAACCAATTACGTGGAAACTTTCCATCTCGTTTGAAATTTCCAAATTTAGAGTCTATTGATTTGAGTCATAATCAATTGGAGGGCTCACTCCCACTTTGGTGGTCCCTATTGTCGATTCCCTTCGTCTTGAAAACAATTTATTTTCCGGGCCAATTCCTTCCAATATTAACCAAATGATGCCCAATTTGTACATTTTGTCTCTTTTTGAGAATCATTTGAATGGAACTATTCCTTCCTCTATCTGCAACATGCAAAACTTGGAATACTTGTCCATAAGGAGCAATCAATTTTCTGGGGAATTCCCTCATGCATGGAGTGTGGGAAGCAAAATTTTGCTTCTAGATGTTGGTCACAACAATCTCTCTGGCAATATTCCCACTTCATTGGGGTTATTAAGTTCACTGGAAGTATTAAAGCTCAACAACAATAATTTTAGCGGTGAAATTCCTGATTCCTTGCAAAATTGTTCTAGTTTGAGGAGTCTTGATCTTGGACACAACAAGCTATTTGGGAACATACCTCTATGGATAGGAGGATCAAATGTATCCTTGTTGTATAGGCTACAATTACGATCCAACATTTTTATAGGACATATTCCCCAGCAACTGTGCAATCTTCGGAACCTTCACATCCTCGATCTTAGTCACAACAACCTTTCAAGTACTATTCCCAAGTGTTTGGATAATTTAAGTTTGTTGGTCAACAATAATTCTAATGCATTCGTTATGGGTTCTCTTGAGCAAGCCACATTGACACTAAAAGGAGCGGAGCTTGTGTACAACACGACTCTAAATCTTGTAAAGAACATTGATCTTTCATCAAATAATTTACAAGGTGAGATTCCTGAAGAAATAAGCAACCTCATCCTATTGGGCACCCTGAATTTGTCCATGAATCAATTGACTGGAAAGATCCCCTCCAAGATCGGAAACTTGCATTTGCTCGAAACTCTTGATTTCTCATACAACCACCTTTCAGGACATATTCCTCAAAGCTTGTCATCTTTAACCTCTTTGTCCCACTTGAACTTGTCTTATAACAACTTGACTGGAAGAATCCCTTCTGGAAGCCAGCTTCAAACGCTTAATGATTTGTCCATTTATATGAACAATCCATCGCTATGTGGCATTCCTCTCTCAACTAATTGCCCTGGAGATGACACTTTCCTAGCTAAGGGTGCGAATGACAAGAATGACGATGGAAATCATGATAAGTTGTGGTTCTATGTCAGCGTGGTACTTGGCTTCATCGTAGGTTTTTTGGGCATTTGCGGCACATTGATCTTAAAGACATCGTGGAGATATGCCTATTTTCAATTCTTTGACAACATCAAAGATAAGGTAGCACTAGCAATTGCATTGAAAGTGGCTTGTTTCAAAAGAATTTTTTTTGATAGTACTATGTATATGTGATGTTTTCCCCTTTCTACGTTGTATTTTTGGTATTTGCAATTTTTGTAATAAATAAAGGAATTGTATCCATCTTTCAATAGATGTTTCCACAAGCAACTTTATGTATTCTGATTTTCTCATGTGTAAAAACCTGGAATTAATAAAAACTAATGTTTTTTATTTCTACTAATTATCGATAGCATAATACAAAATATGTATATGGCCGTCATCCATTCAATGTTCACTACAAGAAAATGTGTTGTAGGGTACCATTTCTTATCAGTGGCTTTGTAAACCTATGGTGTTTTGGACCACATTTCAGTTTATTTACGAAGCTGCCACTGTCGTTCTCTGCCGCTGATCTTGATGATCGTGGAAAGGACCGGGTGCGATCGTCACTTTACCATTCTCTTCTCTTTCTCTCTCCCTCAGTTTCAATCTCCTCACCTAAAATCTCGAGATCGAACATCCTCCATCTCAAATAAAAAAACCTTCCCCCTAACCTATAGAATCAGCACTCATGGATTTTTGTTGAGGTAATTTGATTGTTTCCTCTTCTGTAATTTGTTTCTGTTATTTTATTGTTCTTGAATTTTAATTTTTCGGTTTTCTGACTTGCAAGAGTCGACCTTCAGGTGATAAAATCGTGATGTGACCATCGTATTCTCTCTCACAGCTCACAACGATGAAATCGCACCGGGCTTCGTTGATTTCTGTCAACTCCGACCACGACCAGTGTCGGGTAAGCTATCGACTACCCCCTCTTCATCTTCTTTTTCTTCTTCCGCTTCTCCCTGCGCATTCCAGTTTGACTGTCTATGTTTTGGATGCATCTTCATTTCCTTAGTATGATTAGACGGTTTGGATGCGCCTAATAAACAAACCTAATTTGCCTCGCGCGTTCAGACATCAACTTCCTTCGTCTAAAACCTCACGCAGAGATAGAGCTCCCCCATAACCCTAAACGCCCAAAGGTAATTTTGTTTAATTTTTCAATTAGTTTTAATTATCTGACAAATCCCTAGCATAAATTCACTCTCTCTACTCTAAATGCGTATAATTTTTTTGTTTTAATTTTCTGCCTTATTGCAAACGCTATCCATGGCTCGCTTCAAAAATGTAAGCTTGAAATTTTTAGGTTCTGTTTGGTTGTTGAGAAAACTGAATTTTTTTTTTTGGTTTTGGTTTTGTTTTGTTAATTTTCTCGGAAACGTAGTTGATTGTTGTGTTTCTGAAAATTTGAAAATAGAAGAAGAAGGTGTTTGTGAAGTTGGTTTCGACGAAGAAGCTGACTAATATGGACCATATCACAGGGGATAAAATCCCAAGGAGCTTAGCGAAATGTATGTCCTCTGTTGGTGGATTCTGTATTGAATTTGTTGTTGGTTTGTTTTCTTAAAGGTTGATCCGGATGAAGTGAATGCCCTGGATCAACTCATGACCTGGAAGGCTGTTGTGGCCGACATTCCATATGGTGGAGCCAAGGGTGGAATCGGATGCACCCTCAGGGACTTAAGTTTGAGTGTCTGACTCACGTCTTCGCTCAGAAAATCCATGACCTCATTGGAACTCATACTGATGTTCCCGCACCCGATATGGGCACTAATGTTCAGACCATGGCATGGATGTTGGATGAGTACTCCAAATTTCATAGTCACTCACCAGCTGTTGTCACTGGAAAGCCCATCAAAAGAATTCGACACTGAGAAAATTAAGCCAAAAATCGGTTTCCTGGAGTTGAAAAGTAAGTAATTTGTAAATTCTATGTTTATGTCATTTGTTGTCAATGTTGTGATTTATAATGTAATTGATCTGGTATGCATACATAACCGGTATTCTATGTTTATATTGTCATTTGTTGTGCATGTGGTATAAAAATTTATGTTTATGTCTTTAGTTAACCAAATGGCTCTCAAGTTCGTTGCATAGAGTGTAAGAAGAAACCATTATGTATTCCTTGCATACATAACTGCTATGCGTTAATCTGCTCTGTATCCTCTAATATTTCTGATTAATAACTTACTAAGATGTTTTGGGTTAATTGAGTTTGTTTTGTTAGAATGGCCACCACTTTTTGAAGTGATTTTCTCTGAGTAGAATCTAGCAAATGATGTTTGACATGGTTAAACATATATATTCAAGATTTTGATCTGTGTGATTTGGCAATACTTTTCATCTAATATTCCTCTCTCTCTCTCTCTCTCTCTCACATGAAGGCACTGATTGCATTAAAAAGAGGTTCCCAGTTAATCAAGTACAGCCGGCTCTCTCTCTCTCTCTCATGAAGGCACTGATTGCATTAAAAAGAGGTTCCCAGTTAATCAAGTACAGCCGGAAAGGGAAGCCAAAACTTCGTCCATTCAGAATTTCTACTGTGAGTAATTTCCTTTACATTAGGACATTGGATTCATTTCATACTAATAAGTTTTTTATCTTACATTTTCTTCCTGCTGCGCATCTCCACGATCATTACTAGATATCTTAACCGCTTGAATGGCTTCATTTTTCTTATCTTTAACAGGATGAAACCACACTAATCTGGTATTCACATGGAGAAGAACGAACTCTGAAATTAGCTTCTGTCTCTCGAATTATTCCCGGACAGAGAACAGTGAGTTTAATACTCCACTACCAATAACTAATCAATATTGTTGTGTTTCAACTCAGTGGTTGCGTGTTTCAGTCTATAATTATTAACCACTATTTTGTCCTACTCGACGTATGTGGTTCAAAAATTTGATTAAAACCGAGGATTGCTATTTTTTTTTTTTACATTATTGTTATCGTTCAAGAGGTCGCACTTGGTGCGATGGCAAGTGCTTTCGCCCATGAGCGGTAGGTCTTGGGTTCGAGACTTGGGAGCAGCCTCTCCATAAAATTGGGGTAAGACTAGCCGACATTCACCTCTCCCAGACCCTGCGTAAAACGGGAGCCTTGTGCACTGGGTACGACCTTTTATTGTTATCGTTCAAGCTAAAAATGTCTATATACATAGTTTAGGAAGGGGGTGCTTACAATATAGAATGGCTATAAATGTTACTGTAATAGGTTGCTATACATTTTGTGGTTAAATCAGATTGGTTGTCTAAACCTTGCCGTGTGTTTCGTAACTCTCTGTATTTCTTATTTGTATCAGTGGAGTTTATATTTTTGTTTTTCAAATTTGATTTCCTCTCATTCTGTTTTGATGGATATTTTAGAATTTGAGAAGGTGGTTGTGTTTTTCGTGCGATCGCTGTTACAAAAGTGCTTTTATTTTAATCTAATTCACAATTTGTGGAGATGAAGAGAAGGAAAGAGCGACGTGGGGCTGTAAAGCCATCCTCAGAGAAAAGGGTGCTGAGATTGACACTATTTAATTGGGTAATACTAGGGAAACCAACTATTTAGACCTAATTTTGTAAACTATATAATATGTTAGATGATGATTGAATTATTAATTTTCTCTTTTATTACAAAGGATAAGGAATAAGATTTTGATTTACTTTTTCTTTCTTTTTTTTGGGTTCCGTCTTTCTATTAAAGTAGCTCATATTGTTTGCAACTGAAGTGCATTTGGTTTGCCTGCAATTTCTTTTTCCAAAATTTTAGCAGATAACAGAGGTTTAAGGATAACAGAAAAATGATCAGAGTTAGAATTAGTGAGTGGGTGGACACTTGTCACATTTTCGAAGGGGCCACAGAGTGAGACATGGGTATTTGGAGAGATTTTTCAGTGTAATCAGAATACGAGATAGTACATCACGTGTTATTATACAAATGATAAGATATGTGCAAAAGCTAATAACTTAAAAAATAAGATATCTCACAACTTATATAAAAATACGTGATAAACTATTTGTAATGAAATTTTTTTTGGAGTTTTAGGGTGCCGGAAATTTGGACTCTTCTCGGGAATGAAACTTACTTTGCCCATTCATTTAATGACATGTGGACTCCACTATTCCTCAAGACTCTGTATTTATTGTTTTGAAAAACTAATTATTTGATTTCCACATAAGCCCTCACTAATCAACCAGCTTTAAACCAAAAAAGTTAAAATAAAATAAAAAATAAAAAATTCAGATTCCCATGTGGCCGTTCGCTCTCCCCATCTCTTGCTTCTTGCTTATCATGTTCAGATACAGTCTACCGAATTGCTGAAGAAATTGCAGAACACCCATTCGAACCTACCCAAATCAATGCCCTGACCGAACCCATATAAGAGAATTCGAACCATGGAAAATTTTCAAATTCGTTCTCAAAGAAATCTTGACCAATCCCTGTGAGGTCGTCACCGATAGGATCAGACATGGTAGAAGGAAAATTGCAAGAACGTAAATGCAGGAAATGGAAATCAAAGAAAATTCATATCTTCATTCATAGTCTATTTACATCATAAAAGGGGTTTAAATACACCTAAAGATAGCTAGGGTTTGAGGTATGGATGGTCATAATAGTATTAGCTAAGTAATGGGCCTAATGGATAGTAATGACACTAGGTGGTCTACTAGTCTAGTCGTAACTGAAGCCCAATAGCTTAGAGTCGCATCAATCGCACCCCCTTAAGATGAGGCTTGTCCTCAAGCCTCCCAAACTGAGAAAGACACATGCAGCAGTCGGGAAAGAGGCCAGCCAATTTGTCCAGTATTAGCTTTTGTACGGTCTTTAAATCACGAACCAAAAAGAACCAAAAAAAAACCAAGATCATTAACTCATATCCTGCGAAAATGAAATCATGCAGTTTTGCCAAATACTTTGAGATGGAATAAAAGAGTTGGAGCTCACTAATCTTGACAGCATTGAGGAAGAGAACAATCGGCTTTGTTGCATCACCGACCACCAACTTCTGTGGTAGATAGATTGCATTAAAGATGGCAAGAGATAGTGCATGTTGTACCAATATCACCCATTTCATAGCAAGCAGCATGTCCGGTGAATGGGCAAGTAGGATACGAGTTTCTTCATCATTTTCGAAAGCCTTCGCATCATGCTCAGTAAGTAGGTTGGAGGTCCAAAAACAGTATGGAAAATAACTTGTCACAAAGCCATTGAATACCCCAACTCTTCCCAAATATTCTGCCGTTGGAAATTCAGAAGTATGTGGAATAAGTTTAGAATTCAAGGACTGATCTTGCCACCAAGTCTCGAGAAGAGTGATGCAACCAATGAGGTATTGCAGATCAACCTTATGCAGATATGATCCCACAATTAATCCATACAGTGGTATAGTGAGGGAGGCCATAATTCCATGTATCAGTGCTTGTGATATTGCCTTGGTCTCATTTTGCAAATTTGAACCATAATGCGGAGCGTTGTTATCAGAGGACTCGGAGATGAGAACGATAGCATACCACATCAAGTTGGGTTGGTTGGTCTTGCAGTAACTCTCAAATAAATCATGAGGATATTTAGAAGGCACAAGCAGGTAGGATACGAATTGTTAGGTACACTTGGCAGAAAAGCTGCCCTCTTCCTGAAACTGAGGATCACTAAAATTCTTGCTGGTTTGAGCTTGCTTGATTGGCTCCATGAAAATCATTGCAGGTTCTTCTATCATACTTGCAGTGCCCAAAATCTGAATCTTTCCTGAAAGACCATGCGATCCATCGTTGCCCCAGACTTGCAAACCAATGCTCCCCTGAGCATGACCAAGTAAGCCCTCCAAGTGTACAGAAGAAATCATCTCACTTGCATTGAGGCCAAAGGTAGTAGAAGCCATCTCAATTAAATCGTGTAAAGGCAATAACCCATTTGCATTGAAACTGTCAAGGGATTTGTAGTCTCTCTCAACTAACTAAGAAAAAATATTATTAGACACAAATAGAGAAGCTATAACATCAAAAGGATATGTAGCATTGCACCCAGCTACGGACTTCTCACCATTAAAATGCTTGTCCAAAGCAGTCAGTATAACCATGAGATCAATAATAAGAATAAGACCAAGAAGTCTGTGAAGTGGAGGAATAACATGGGTGGCTGCAAACGGACAAACTCCAACCATAGAAATATGATATGGTTCATGATTATAAATGCACAACTCCAAATCATGAAAGAAATCGTGCATTTCAGGCATGCGAACAACAGAATCCGTTGAAAGATTGGAACAAGAACAGTACCTCATGTACTGAGATTGGACTGTCAAGTGCAAAGGCCTAGATTTATGTTGAATAATTCCTATTTTTGTGGCAAGCATCTGTAGTTGTAGACGAGTAGAAGGCATTGCAGGATTTATGGGGTGTAGCTGCAGAACCCAAAAACTGAGGGTGCACATCAAATTGGTTGTCTTGGCACTTAAAACATCGCATCAGTTCTATAGTGTTAGTGACAGCATTACCCAGATCCGGTACATGCCGAAAGTCAAGGTTACTAGTGAACAGCGGAGAGAAATCAGCATATAGATCCATAGCAAGGGCATCCAAATCACTCAGTTCAACTGCATTCAAAAGACCTTTCTCTAATTTGCCAAAACCACTCTCCGTCAATAGCACGCTCCAGTGCATCATCGTCTTCAAACCATGTTTGCAACTGGTCACTTGCTTTATCTAAGAGCCTGCAACCGTGGGACCTTCCTTCAAGTTTTGAGCTGTTACCACCTGAGACCCAACTTAGCATCAGGGGAATTGCCTTATCAATAAAAACTCTCCCACCAACTCTTCCCGGATGTGGTATCAGAAATTTTGTCAACAACAGCAAGGGACCAAGTCCGACACCCAGATACGCCTTGTAAGTAGAAGCCATTAGCAGTCATTCTGGCCATTCCATGGCTAATGGCGACCGGCAGTCTTCTAGAATTCTCATAGCTCCTTAAAGAAGAATTAATGTCAAAAAGAGTTCCGGATTCGCTACTTTTCTGCCAAGCTTTATTAAGCTCCATGGTAAGTTGATAACCATCCTCAATGGCCATGCATCCCCCTTGACCCATATTTGGCGGCATAGCATGAACATAATCGCCAAGCAAGGTCACATGACCCTTTCCCCAGGTTATGCGTCCTATCATATATGTCACGTCGTAGAATTGCATCTTCCTCTGTGGCAAGTAACAAATCTATCACATTATCACACCAGCCCTCAAATATTTTGAGCAGCCTTTCCTTTTTACCACTGGGGCTATCAACACCACCAGGTGCTTCGTTGTGAAATGCATACCACTGCATCTTTCCTGCACCTACATCTGAAGAAACGAAGTATTGCTTGTGCCCAAAAATACTCGGTACCTTACATAATTAATGTCAGCAGGCACAAAATCTGCGATACCAATATAACAAGTATAACCAGAGGTGCGGGAGGAAAATGGGACTGATATATGAAGGAGCTATGAAGGAGCTACGGGAAGCTCAGGCATATACGAGGCTGGGTAATCTGGTGGTCGATAGGTAGGATCAGAGGAGAGAAAAGTGGGTTTATACTTGAATGGAATGTGGTAGGGATCGGGAGGAGGATGACGTGGTGGAGGCGAAGGCGGAGGCGGATTTGGATGTTCATTCTAGGAAAATGGGGCACATCAACATTTTATATTGATTTTTTTTTTATAAATAATAAGATAAAAAGCATTGGGAGTATAAAATGTTGACATGGTTTAACCATGACCATTCAAATAGGAGTGGATAGGAAGAGAATGAGATGAGGATGACAGACAATCCAGGTCCCTCTAGCTCTGGTACCAATTGATAGGATCATACATGGTAAAAGGGAAATTGCAAGAAAGTAAATGCAGGAAATGGAAAAAGAAATTAAGGGAAATTCATATTTTCATTCATAATCTATTTACATCATAAAAGGGATTTAAATACATCCACAGATAGCTAGGATTTGAAGTATGAATGAGCCTAATAGTATTACCTAAGTAATATGCCAAATAAATGGTAATGAGAATAGGTGGTCTACTAGTCGTAACCGAAACCCAATAGCTTAGAATCGCATCAGTCATCTCAATAGAGAAAAATAGGAATTGGGTTTTCTGGGAAGACCTTGTACTCGACCAAAGCACAAGAACGATCACATTGATGTCAGTTTTGATCATTGAGTGGCCAGATGTCTGTAATGTAAAAAATATTTGACGACTTCATATGAGCAGCAAGCAATCTTTGGTTGCTGGTTGCTGGGAAAAGAGGAATTCAAAGAGACGATTGAGCAAGAGTAGAAGTGGCGCATGATTATATTTTTTTGGCCAAATTTTTTTCGTGGTTCTTGTGGTGACATGGCATTTTCAATGTGATCCTTGTGGTGAAAAGGTTTTTAAGTAAACTCTCGTGGTGAGCTTTATTAGCAATTGAGATCCAAATCCAAACTTTCTTTAGTCTTCCGTCATATAAATTCACATGACTATCACATGGAGGGTCAAATTCGTCATTTCAATTCAAATTACATCCTATTTCATGGACATCTAGTATGAGGTAGGGTTTAACGGAAATTAGATTTCATGTAAACAAAGTTTGAATGTAAAGAGTGAAACTAAACCTGTAAAACCACATCAATGGCTAGGGGAAGAGGTGAAAGTGATGTTGGAGAACAATTCAGAAAATAAATAAAAATAACAGAAATACTAATTCTTTAATAATGAAAAATACTTACAACACAAAATGAAATAAATGAAATAATTACAGGAATTAAAATGATATTGTTGAGCAAAAATTGTACATAATATGTAAACAAATAATTCACTCGACACAATTTCACCCTCGTTCAGTTCTCCGAAGAGGGTTTTATTAATTCGAGTTCGACCCATTCTAGGCTACACGCCTATTAATTACAATCTTTCTTTTGGGAAAGAAATACCCTTTGATTCCAAGTCGAATAAAAATGTAACTTGAGGAATTTGATGTTTGTTTGATTTTGTGACTGCACCTAGGTCGAACCCTAGATTGCCTACGTACCCTCTTGAGGGATCAAGTCACTCGTAGTTCATGGGTGAATTTAGTTTATATAAACCAGGGATTCGTTTCGGTTTCACGGTTGCGTCTGAAACTTGATATTAGACTGCCTACGTATCCTTAACGGAATCAAACCGGCGTAGTTCATTAACTTGATTTGATCTTGTGTTCGGACTTTTGGAAAAATGAGAGGCCATTTGGATTTGTATAATTAATAGGTAAATGACCCATGTCTTTTCCTTTAATTATCAATGCCTAGTGCTTTTAGGATGAGACTTAGACTCCCACGTGATGAGCAACTTTTCTTCTTTTATTTGCCTTTCTTTACATTGTCTTGAAACCCATGTCATTTTGTCATCATGCATGTCCCTTGGTCGTCACCTTTTATCTTTGCACAGTAACACAACAAGCCTTTGATTTCATATTGTTTAATAAAAGCAAGTGGCAGAGCACTATTTTTTATAAATGCATTTTCCAAGCTTTTATAGTAAGGCTTTCCCTCGAAAGAAACCTCATGATTTTATGTTTGAAGAACTATGGCATTTTACAGTTGCCACGTGAGTATCTCTCCCATTTGATTTTGGGCGTTGTCAGCAAGCTTTATTTTTTTCTCTGTGAATTTCATCTCTTCCAAGCCCCGTAGGACTTTACATGGAAATAAACATCTATTTGTTTCCTCTGCAATCTGTTTTAAAGTGTAGCTTTAGAACCACTTCCGCTACATTCTTGGACCTGGGGACGTTTCTCTTTTCCCAAATTCTCGGCTTTCTTGCCTTCGGATGTCTTCCACATTTTCTGAAGGCTTTGGATTATTCTCGCCACTGTCAGTGGGATGTGGATGGCTCATGGCGATTGGTGTTGCATTTTTTCTTTCACTTCTTCACACTGACCATTGTTGCCATCTTCTCATACAAGCTTTTGTCGATTTTGTTGATGGTCTGGACCCACGTGCCTAACTACATCACTCACCGTCCTCGGAGTGCGGATGGCACTGCCCTTGGGCTTCTTCCGAATGACTACCAGAAACAACGGTTGAAGAGTGGTGGTGTTGCAGTTTGCTTGATTGTTTGGTTCACCGTCCTCGGGGCCCTTGGGCTTCTTCCGAATGACTATTGAAGAAACAGTTGAAGAGCGGTGGTGTTGTGGTTTGGTTGCTGCATCAACACCTGCTGCCATCGGTTGAGCAGAGAAGAGAAATTTCCCAAGTTTTCTTCGTAGGTCTTGGTGAATAACCAGAGAGAGAAAGGATCTGGGTTGCTTATTTAGAGTTTCTACCTTCATTTTTTTTGCTTTGGGGAATGGGACAGTTTGAAGAAGCAAAGTGCTTCTTTTCTTCCTACAAAGCAGAGAAGAGAACCAACCCAGAGAGAAAAAAAAACGAAAAAGAATGAAACGGCTTATACCTTCAAATGCCGTGTGTAGCTCTTGATTTCTTCTTCTTCTTTCTTTTCCTTTTTCGTACCTTTGCTCTCTTGCTTTGCCTCTCTGTTGTCTTCTTTGTGCTTCACAATTTCTGCAGCGTCTCCTCTCTTGTTTCCGTCCCCCCCCATTTCCACTGCGACTGATGCCTATTTATA
>VIEB01000253.1:311228-366018 GCA_006547085.1 Malus baccata
ACAACCTTTCAAGTACTATTCCCAAGTGTTTGGATAATTTGACTTCGCTGGTCAACAATAATTCTAATGCCTTCAGTATGGGTTCTCTTGAGCAAGCCACATTGACACTAAAAGGATCGGAGCTTGTGTACAACAAGACTCTAAAACTTGTAAAGAGCATTGATCTTTCATCAAATAATTTACAAGGTGAGATTCCTGAAGAGATAAGCAACCTCATCCTGTTGGGCACCCTGAATTTGTCCATGAATCAATTGACTGGAAAGATCCATTCCAAGATCGGAAACTTGCATTTGCTCGAAACTCTTGATTTCTCACACAACCACCTTTCAGGGCATATTCCTCAAAGCTTGTCATCTTTAACCTCTTTGTCCCACTTGAACTTGTCTTATAACAACTTGACTGGAAGAATTCCTTCTGGAAGCCAGCTTCAAACGCTCAATGATTTGTCCATTTATATGAACAATCCATCGCTATGTGGCATTCCTCTCTCAACTAATTGCCCTGGAGATGACACTTTCCCAGCTAAGGATGCAAATGACAAGAATGAAGATGGAAATCATGATAAGTTGTGGTTCTATGTCAGCGTGGTACTTGGCTTTATCGTAGGTTTTTGGGGCATTTGCGGCACATTGATCTTAAAGACATCGTGGAGATATGCCTATTTTCAATTCTTTGACAACATCAAAGATAAGGTAGCACTAGCAATTACATTAAAAGTGGCTTGTTTCAAAAGAATTTTTTCTGGAGTTTGATAATACTATGTATATGTGATGTTTTCCCCTTTCTACGTTGTATTTTTGGTACTTGCAATTTATGTAATAAATAAAGGAATTGCATCTATATTTTAATAGATGTTTCCACAAGCAACTTTATGTAGTATGATTTTCTCATTGTAAAAACCTGGAATTAATAAAAAATAATGTTTTTTAATTTCTACTAATTATCGATAGCATAATACAAAATATGTATATGGCCGTCATCCATTCAATGTTCACCACAAGAAAATGTGCTATAGGGTACCATTTCTTATCAGTGGCTTTGTGAACCTATGTGTCAATATTGTCTAATTTTAGTGCCTTTAAACTTTGTAACACCGTCATTGGTGTCAACTATAAAAATTTTGACACCGAAGTCATATTGGTTTGTTTTTCAATTAGGATTGATTTTCTTGTTTGTTTGTTTGTTAGGTTTTTTTTTTTTTTAGTTTTTCTCTCCCATTTTTCTGTCAAAAATAGTTCAATATTCATTTATTACTACTATTCCACAGATATTTTCACATCCGTATAAATATAAGTTCAAATTTTCTGCACTCAAAACCCCTTGTGCCTTATATTATACGTCAGGAACACGTGTTCTTTTCACTAAATTTATCTTTAGTTTTAAAAAATATGTTAGAAATTTAATAATTTAAATATTAGTATTATTAATATTTAAAATATTAAATATTAAAGTGAATGAAAATTAAAGTTGTGATGGATGGGTTTGACCGAAAGTTTTCAAGGGTTTTGTATGTTTGAAAGTTTTCAAGGGTTTTGTATGTTTGAAAGCAACCATTGTCCTTTTTTGGAAACAGATGCAACTTTGGAAAAGGTTGCATCTTTGTCAGACACAGCCTATGTGTTGCAGACGCAGTATTGAACAAAGGGATGCATCCTTTGTACCTTGGAAGCAGACGGAACCGTTGGTTTTGGAAAAGCAGAAACGTCATTTGCCTTTTGGAAGCAAACACAACCTTTGAAAATGGGGCATTTCGAAGCCTATAAATAGACCACCAAGTCAAGCATTTTAGATATGCTTTGCATTCAGAAATCATATAGAACTTAGAGTAGTTTAGTGTTCAACAAAGAGAGAGTTTTAAACACTTTTAGTTCGCCGTTCTTTGTGGATTGGAGTGCTACTTCTGCAAAGAGAAAGATCGTTGTATCCTGGGAGACATTTGCCAACGCAAACCTTGAGGCACCACTGAGGGGCAATCTTGTCTTAAGGCTATAGAATCAGATTCTAGCCTCGATCTCTTAAGGTTCTTCTATTCCTTGTTCTTCTTGCATTTGTAAAGATTTTATTGTGTATTATTTAATAATTTATAATAAAATATATAGCAATTTTTCATAAATTTTTCCAACAAAAAATTTATTGAAGAGATAAGATGAATGGCTAGGTGACACTCATGGAGATAGGGCATAGAGAGGCTACATAGGGTTTTGAGTGCAGAAGATTTAAACTTTGCATAGGAAGGAAAGAAGGAGGGGGAGGAAGTTGCTTTTATTTTAATTTGATTCAATTTGGAAACCAAAATCCAATTTAACTCCATGTATGTCGATCCTGTCAGAGTTTAAAAGGAAGATGAAAGTGCTTTTATTTTAATCTGATTCACAATTTGTGGAAATGAAGAGAAGGAAAGAGCGATGTAGGGTAATAAAGCCATCCTCGGAGAAAAGGGTGCTAAGATTGACACTATTTAATTGGGTAATACTAGGAAGACCAACTATTTAGACCCAATTTTGTAAACTATATAATATGTTAGTTGATGATTGAATTATTACTTTTCTCTTTTATTACAAAGGATAAGGTATAAGATTTTGATTTACTTTTTCTTTCTTTTTTTTGGGTTCCATCTAGGGGTGGGCAAACGGGTCCTAAACCAGCGGGTCGAGGCGGGTACTCACGATTTAGGGCGAGTAAGGGGCGTGTCCAAAATTTCAAAACACAAAATGAGTCGGGGCGGGGCGGGTAAATGAAATTGGTGGGGCAAGCCAGTTCTAAAAATAGAAGGGAACGGGCCCCTGGCCCTACCCGTTTTTGCATAGAATTAATTGGATTGGAGTTTTATCCTAATCCCAATCTTCTCAAATACAGAGACTCAGACACAGAGTCATTTGGTTTCCCTTTCTTCCATTAGTTCACACTGCGATCTCTCCTCTTAACTTGCTCTCACCATCCCAATTTCGTTCGCCGCCATCATCATCAGACCTCGATCCAAGGTAGTTGAAATATGTTCTCCTCTTTTTTTTGTCAATTTATAGCGAATTTCTTCGTTTTTGTGGGTTTAATTTTTTAATGCATGCACGGAATTCAGATGGGAAATGCAATCGTGGTTGATGATCTAGTGCTCCTTGATTTCTAATGTAACCCTAAACCTCTGCTCTGTGTCTCTTTCTCTCACTCACTCTCTCGAAATCAGTTCTTCTATCGAACTCGAAGGGACAAACAACGAAGTCGAAGAACTAATCAGCCATCCCCTCCGTCTAACTCAATTTAAGAACTCTAATTTCAATGATTTGGGATTATATTTATATGTTGTTGTGCACAATCTGTGTTTCAATATTCCTAATGTGTAATATGCTGCTGCTGTGCACTGGAGTGCAGCAGCTGCTACACCATTTAAAAAAAATTGAAAAAAGAAAAATAGAGTTGGACATGTGGACCAACCCTGAACCGGTCCGTTTGAAACGAGTCGGGTAAGGTCCGGTTCCAAAACTAAAAATCTCTTTACCCAGCCCGGCCCGGCCCGTTACAATTTAAAACGGGTAAGGTCCGGTTCCTTTAAAATTGGGCCTGGGTCGGCCCGTGTCCACCCCTAGTTCCGTCTTTCTATTAAAGTAGCTCATATTGTTTGCAAGTGAAGTGCTCTTTTTCCAAAATTTTAGCAGATAACAGAGGTTTAAGGATAACAGAAAAATTATCAAAGTTAGGATTAATGAGTGGATGGATACATGTCACATTTTCGGAGGGGCCACAAAGTGACACAAGGTTATTTGGATAGATTTTTCAATGTAATCAGAACACGAGATAGTACATCATGTGTCATTGTACAAATAATAAGATATGTGTGTTGAAAAGTTAATAACTTAAAAAATAAGATATCTCACCACTTATATAAAAATACGTGATGAACCATCCGTGTTTCGGTTACAATGAAAAATTTTCTGGAGTATTAGGGTGCCGAAAATCTGGACTCTTTCTTCTCGGGGATGAAACTTACTTTGCCCATTCATTTAATGACATGTGGACTCCACTATTCCTCAAGACTCAATATTTATTGTTTTGAATTACTAAGGGGGTGTAGTCAAACTCGGGTTTGAGAGGATTTTAAAAGACTTTAAAATCCTAGGGTAGTCAACTGAAGGATTTTAAAAGATTTTTAGAATCCATACAAATCTAAGGGTAGTTAACGGAAGGATTTTAAAGGATTTTTAAAATCTAACCAAATCTAAGTGTATTCAAAAATTAAAGATTTAGTAGGATTTCATTAAGTTGTGGATTTTGTAGTATTTGAAAGTAAAAAGTATATAGAACTAAGATCAAATAGAATCCTACCTCACACTTTAGGATTTCAAATCCAAGACCTCTTGGATGTCTGACTCTCTCTCTTCCCTCACTACCTACTAGCCACTTTCTTTGTTGGATGTCTGACTCTCTCTTTGTCTCACTACCTACTAGCCGCTTTCTTTGTTTTATCTTCTTCCTTCACCTCCACAATTTTTTCATCATCTCTGCAATTTCTCTTCGATTTTTTGCAAGTTTGTGCAATTTTTTCTTCATGGAAGAAAGGGAGATTTTAAACGATCTTAATTTTTTCTTCACGATATAACCCTAAAATAGGCACAACTGCAACCAACCTCCATCTATCGTGATGGGTTGATTTTGTAATTGCCTCCAGGTCTTCACCTTTTGGAGTGGTGTTGGTACGGCATGTGGGCATATGCGCTCTGGAATTACAACCATTCAAATCCAATCTGTATGATGCCAACAAATACTTCGATGGATTTTTCATCCTCTTGCTTCTGTATTTTCATCATGTTTTTCCTTTATGGATTGTTTATGAACAATCCTACTTATATTGCTAGACTTTAAACGATCACCTAGTCATATATATTAGACTTGACTAATATGAGTTCTTGAAATTCAATTGAGTAATGAAATTGATTAATGTATACAAAGTAATTGATACTTCTAGTAGACAGATTAGAAAAATGAAAACTAATGAAAAGAGCTTGAAAACTTTGAGTCTTAATGATAAGGACAAAATAAAGAGTAAAGTGAATAGTACCATGATTGACTTTTTAGTGTTAAAATGTGGTTTTTCGTTAAAGTGAACAGTATCAGGAGCTTTTCGTTAAAGTTCCCTTATAAAATGTGAAATGCACCTCCAGAGCATAAACATAATGCAGCTTCATTTTTTAGATTTATGACCTTGGTACATTTATAACCATTTGATTTATTTGACAGTTAAGATTCAATGCTGTAAAATCTATCAAAATCCATAGAAATCTATTATATGAATCTTCTCAAATCTTCCAAAATCCATATGGATTTGTAGAAGTCTACATAATCATATGAAATCCATCATTTATCAAAATCTATTAAAATCCTCCCAAATCCTAAGTTGACTACACCCCTAATTATTTGATTTCCACATAAGCCCTCACTAATCAACCAGCTTTAAACCAAAAAAGTTTAAATAAAATAAAAAATAAAAAATTCAGATTCCCATGTGGCCGTTCGCTCTCGCCATCTCTTGCTTCTTGCTTATCATGTTCAGCTTCTTCAATTATAGTCTACCTAATTGCAGAAAAAATTGCAGAACACCCATTCGAACCTACCCAAATCAATGTCCTGACCGAACCCATATAAGAGAATTCGAACCATGGCAAATTTTCAAATTCGTTCTCAAAGAAATCTTGACCAATCGCCGTGAGGTCGTCCCCTCAATAGAGAAAAATAGGAATTGGGTTTTCTGGGGAGAGCTTGTACTCAACCAAAGCACAAGAACGATCACATTGATGTCAGTTTTGATCATTGAGTGGTCAGATGTCCATAATGTAAAAAATATTTGACGACTTCATATGAGCAGCAAGCAATCTTTGGTTGCAGGTTGCTGGTTGCTGGGCAGAGAGGAATTCAAAGAGACGATTGAGCAAGAGTAGAAGTGGCGCATGATTATATTTTTTTGGCCAAATTTTTTTCGTGGAAATTAGATTTCATGGAAAAAAAGTTTGAATTTAAAGATTGAAACTAAACCTGTAAAACCACGTCAATAGTTAGGAGAAGAGGTGAAAGTGATGTTGAAGAACAATTCAGAAAATAAATAAAAATAACAGAAATAATGATTATTTAATAATGAAAAATACTTGCAACACAAAATGAAATAAATGAAATAATTATAGGAATTAAAATGATACTAATTTAATTGAATCACAGATAGAGGCTAGCGCACAAGCTATGTCATTTGAACAGTATTTTCGTCCCACTCTTGTACTTGTGGTTCTACGACGTCCGCTCGACCTGGATACAACCATCTAATTCTACAACCCGCATTGGATTATAGAATTCTGGCGAATTGCTTTGTGTGTTTACTCTCTGGGATTTTGTTGGAAGAGAAAGAGGAAGGAAAAAAGATGATTCTATTTGAAAATTGAAACTGTAAGTAAATAGGTTGTTTCATATACTTTCAAATACATGTTGAACGTATTTGAAACTGCACAACTCTTTCTAAAAGTGGTGTCTCTTAATCAAAACAGTTTTAATTAATATGTTAATTAAAAAGTCAATTCAAAATTAAAATTAATGAACTCTGATTATTAATATTAATTATATTAGACCATATTACACAAATTTAATCCACACAACCATAAGGCTCAAACCTTCAATCATTTTCCAAATAGTCCAAATTCTATGAACTAGTGTAAAGGACTAGATCTATATAAAGGTCATTGCGAACCATGATTTGCCCGATGTGGGACTTTGAGTCTCAAAACCTCCAACAATATTTAGGGAGGAGGAGAGAGAAACTAACTGGCTAGCTAAACATTTAAAATTATTATGTCACTGTACGCTCATGCTCCAATCCTTGTGTTCGGTTCTCGAACATACGAAAGAACAACGAGATCTTAAGATAGAGTAACAAGATTTGACGACGAAAAACGAAATATGACGGCGAAGTAGCAAAGATTTAAATTTTAAGATTGTTGTCCGATTAATAAAAATGACCAAAATTGGTAATAACTAATTCAACATTAGTTAGTTAATCCTATGTGATTCTATGTAGCCAACCACCCTAATTCGCAGTATGGAGAAATAAGTTAACAACATACCTAATTGTTTGACAAGAGAAAAGTGAAAAAGTTAGTAGTTGCCAAAGACACTAACCCAAAATTCATTTATGATTTTAATAATGGAAGACTAAATTTGCAGTTGTGGGTAGGGGTGGATTTTTTTTGTCAAATTGTTGTACCAACTGAATTACCAACTGTGCTATACCGATTTTGTACCAATTTTTTTGTGTCAATCGGTAATGGTACGGTATTGTACCGTACCATTGGGAATGTATTTCATTACCACGGTATTACCGTACCGTATCGAAAATATAATATAATATATTATATATATAAATGATGTAATATATAATTATATAACACATATTTATAAATTATAATATATATTTATAATATTCTATTCTAATAATTTAAAAATAAACCCTACAGACACAAACTACTCTCTCTCTCTCCCTTGTCCTTGTAGACCTGTGGTTCTGCTTTATGTTTCCGATCTTTGTTTCGGACTTATAATTTTCAAGAGACCTGTGGTTCTGCTTTATGTTTCCGTTCTTTGTTCTGGACTTATAATTTTCAAGTAATTCCTCATCATTTCATGTGGTTGTAAATCTATTTGGGCACTTGTTAGGAGAATTTTCTTTTGTCTATGCATTTGGTTTATATATCTTTATCTTATTATTGAGGTGTGTGCTGTAGTACACAAAATATGAAATGTTGAACAAAGTAAAAATGGATTTTGTCCCAAAATAAAGTGGCAATTACCATTGTTATACCATGTCAACTGAACATTTGGCAATACCGAACTTTAGTATATCGAAAGTTTGGTATGGTAATGGTAATAAATTTTACCAAATCGAAAGTTTAGTACGGTAACTGGTACGAGGGTATTTGTACGGTAACCGTACCAAACCCATCCCTAATTGTGGGAGCTTTTACGTACTAATTGTATGTAATGGGGGACTCCTTTTTATTAACTTCTTCACATGCTCCTAACAATATATATCACAAGTCTTACTAAAACTTAAGAAAACTCAAACCAACCTAAGAAACATTGGGTAAGAAGGAGGTTAAGGATCGTGTCATATCCACCCAAAGCGTTCAATGTTAGCAACTTAACCAAAACACTAACCACCATGACATCGCTATGTCGATATGATAGTAGGGTAAATTCACCTAGGCCCAACAAACGATAGAGAAAGATTTACATGCATCTTGTTACATCACCGCCTTGGCATTTTAGGTCATTAATAATGCAATGCCGCGTTATTGGTCTGAAATTATAGAGTTTTTTACTTGAAGCAGTTCTCTCACCAGACACTTCATATATTTGATCAACCAGAGTTCAAAAGGCGCGAAGAAGCTTTCTTCTTTTAGTTGTGACTATGTTGTAACCATTATTTTATATGATGCATTTTGCGTTTTGAAATTGAGTACATTTGGCAGTGATTCCAACAAGGTGTGGTATAAGTATAGTGACTGGTACTAGCTAATTGGCAGGAAAGTCCAATATTGTTATAATGAATTAAAACATACGTACCATGTTGAGCTAAAATTGTATACAATATGTAAACAAATAATTCACTAAACACAATTTCACCCTCGTTCATTTTTTTGAAGAGGGTTTTATTAATTCGAGTTCAATCCATTCTAGGCTACGCGCCTATTAATTACAACCCTTTCTTTGGGAAGGGAATACCCTTTAATTCTAATATGAATAAATCGTAACTTGGGGATTTTGGTGTTTATTTGATTTTGTGACTGCGTCTAGGTAGAGCCCTAGATTGCCTACGTACCCTCGTTGAGGGATCAAGTCACCCGTAGTTCATTGTGCAGTTTTAGCTCATGCATACGAGGACTTTAAGCAATTGGAGCGTTTCATGCCTTGTGCAGTTTTAGCTCATGCGGGCAAGGACTTTAAACCATTGGAGCTTAATGTGGCTTCATGCCATTTGAATCTTGTTGCGGCTTCGTGTCGTTTGATATTTGTCACGGCCTCATGTCATTTGAGATTTTTCTTTGACTTCGTGCCTAGGGACTTTTCTCTTTTATTTTTTGTAGAATTTGCAATTACTTGATCAAAGTAGCATGAGTGAATAGTTTATATAAACCAGGGATTCGTTTTGGTTTCACGGTTGCGTCTAAAATTTGATATCAGATTGCCTACGTATCCTTAACGGAATCAAACCGGCGTAGTTCGTAAATTTTTGAGACTCATCGTGGCTTTGTGCCATTTGAGATTTTGTTGCAACTTTGTGCCATTTGATATTTGACTTTTTCTTCGGCTTTGTGCCATTTGGAACTTGACATGGCTTTGTGCCATTTGACATTTGTCATGGCTTCATGCCATTTATACTTTTCTTCAGCTTCGTGCCGTTTGAGATTTAATATGGTTTCGTGCCATTTGATTACTTCAAGAATTTAAAAGGAGCTTGATCCATTTTGACATAGTGCAAACCCACTAATTTGAGATGATACGTCCATCGAATTTTGTACTTTGAGATGGCTTGTGTCCACTGCAGTTGAAATGGTTTGTAATCGGTAGTTCAAAGTTGTAACTAATGGAGAAGCTACTTCCTTTTTCTCTAAGTTCCACATGGATAGTATTCCCATTTAATTTGAGGGAATTGTATTGCAACAAGTAAAAAGAATGACTAGTCATCATCATGACTGAAGTTTTCAAGCCATGTCACATTCACTTGATTTTTTTTAAATGAACTTGGTGGTGCTTTTGACTTGTCTTGCTGCACATATTTTCTTTTTTCTTTTTTATGTTCGGTGCCCATTTTCCTTCTTTAGCTTTCCTTTGTCTTGGTAACTTGTCAGTTTGTCCCATAATTTAAATGGGGGAACCATGACTTTCTTTTGTGCTCTACGTGAGTGGTTTTCTTGCTCTCAAGGAAAAGAAGACCACATCAACATTTTTTTAACTTTACTTTTGATGTGACAAAAGATTTTGGCTGGCACTCTTCTTCTCCTCTTTATGAGTTTTAAACATTTTTTTTTTGTCCTTTGTCTTCAACCTTGAATTTAGCTTTGGCCTAACATTTGACAATAGCTTGCTTCATCTTTGAGGTGCCACGTGCTTAGCCTTTTTTCTGAAAAAAAACAAGCACTTTCTTTTGAGTTTTCCGCTTCCTACATGGATTTGTCTTCACAAGGATAAAACTAGTCTTCAAATTGAAATCCGAGCAGAAACACATAATCAAAAATGCATTTCACACATAGGCCTCGTTTGGTACGTGGGACGGAACACTGTGGGACAAAAGTAGTTCGTTCTACTCCAGCCTGCATACCGAACGTAGCACAAAAAACCTCCTTTCCATCTCATTCCATCTTGTCTCATTCTGTCCCGTCTACGTACCAACCACGCCCATAGTGTCAACATGTTTTCACATGACAATATTTGCGTGGCAACGAACTTGTCGCTGCAGTTGATTTAGAGCATTTACCTTGAACCCGAGATTTTGAGCTCGACCACTCCCTAGTATGGCTTGTAAAACAATCTTTATGCGTTGTGTGGGCCTTATGGACTAGGCCTATATGCCTTCACCAACTGGCCCATTTACACATTCATTGTTTTGGGCTCTTCTTGTGTTTTTGCCTTAAACCCCAAACAAAGCACCGAATATCGAGAGAAGAAAATGGCGAGGAAGTCCGGAGTGGCCATGGCACGGCAATCGCAGCAAGTTCTGCGCAGCGCTTCTTCATCGTCACAACCTTCCTTCCAATTCTTTCCAAACCCTGGCTTCTTCAATCCCCACCGCACCATCTCCGCCGCCCACAGCATCTCCTTCCACCTCCAAACCCTTCTCCAATTCCCTCCATCACTTCCCAAACCCTCACTTTCTCCAACTCCGACCCCTTTCCTCGCCCTCAGGTACTCCAACTTCTGTTATTGTTGTCGCCGTTGTTCAAAGTTTCAATTTTTAAATTTCGGGTTTTGGAATAGCTCAGTAACTTGAATTGTTGATTGAATTTCAGGTGCCTCTAATATTGTTGTCATTCAGTCGGAGGATGAATTTAGCAGCGTAATCAGCCAAGCTAGAGGTAATTTTGTTTCCTGTGTTTTTTCCGGTTTTCGGAATTGTTTTGTTTTGAGAAAACTTGTCATATTTTCACACAAATTGTCTGATTTATATATAAAATTTCATATAGAAGGAGCTGTGCCAGCACTTTTCTATTTCAGTGCAGTCTGGTGCGGGCCTTGTAAGTTCGAAAGACGTTTTCTTTCAAGCAATGAAGTCATTGGCACGAAAATGTGGCGTAATAATGCGCTTTGAACTTATGATTGGTACTTTGGTGTGATCTTCTTGTGCGGGCAGGTTCATATCTCCAATCATTGGAGAGTTGAGTGAGCAATACCCACATGTAACAACGTATAAGGTTGACATCGATGAGGTGCGCATTCGCATTGGAATTTAGTCTTCTGTAAACTTGGATCATTTTGTTTTTGGGAACCATTTTAGTTCTTTTGTGGACTACTTAAATCCCAGCTTAAGATTAAGGTCAAAACTCAAAAGAACTCTTAAGTGTTGCTAATTATGAAATCTAGTTATCTGTTACGGGTTTTAATTCCCAAGTTAGTTTTAGCAATTATTTTACTTGTGGGCTCATAGCCATCTGGCATGGAATGGTTAGCTAGTTTAAATGTAAGTTCATTTCTTTTTATTCTGGGAGCCAGAATTTTTTCATAGTTCATACCTAACCTTGTTTATTCTATCTACAGAAATGCCTTACAAACACTTTGGACGAGTTGAATATTTCCTCCGTGGTAAATGGTTTGCTCTTTTTTTGTTTGAAGAAAATGCTCCAGTTTATTTTCTTCTTGGTATATAGCTTCTTTTATTCATGGCACTCGTGGGATGATCTTTTTAAGATGGTCTTTTGAATGGATTATTGCTGGTTCCATCTTAGTAATTCTATATGTTTTAACTTGGATATGGTAAAATCCAAGGTCCATTTGGTTTCTGATCTGATGTGTGCATTTTGGTGCAGCCTACATTCCAATTCTTTAAAGATGGGAAGACGGTGGCTGAAGTTGTTGGTGCTAATGTTGCCCACTTGAGAAACACTTTAAAAAATGCTTCAAGTAATTCTTTAGTACATTACACTACACTTGTGCGCTTTCTCATTTGTGAATGTGGTGTTTATATTAAATGCGTAATAGCTTTTAATGGTTCAAGTTTCTCTAAATGTGATCAGTTCTATAGCTCAATTTTATATTAAACCCTATAGTAGGATTTCCATTTCATGTGTGTGTGTAACTAAGTGAGTTGCATCAAGGATGAGGTGCATCAAGGATGAGGATGGAAAGGTTCTTGCTACAGAGAATGCGGTTAAAGACAGATGGAGAGGTTATTTTCATAATCTTTTCAATGAAGGACATGAAAGGAGTGCTTCTTTAGGGGAGTTGAGTAACTCAGAAGAGTGTAGAAACTACTCTTTTTATCGTCGAATCCGGAAGGAAGAAGTGGTTGTAGCTTTGAAGAAGATGAAGCATAGAAAAGCAATAGGCCCAGACGATATACCAATCGAAGTGTGGAAAGTTTTGGGAGAGACAGGTATAACATGGCTCACTGACCTTTTCAATAGGATTTTGAAAACGAAGAAGATGCCAACTGAGTGGCGAACGAGCACTTTGGTGCCTATCTACAAGAATAAGGGCGACGTACAAAATTGCATGAACTATAGGGGTATTAAGCTAATGAGTCATACAATGAAGCTCTGGGAGAGAGTCATTGAGCATAGATTGAGGCAAGAGACACGGGTTTCGGACAACCAATTCGGGTTCATGCCAGGACGCTCAACCATGGAGGCAATCTATCTCTTACGAAGATTGATGGAAAGATATAGAGATGGGAAAAAGGATTTACACATGGTCTTTATAGATTTGGAGAAAGCGTACGATAGGGTCCCAAGAGACATTCTTTGGAGGATTTTAGAGAAGAAAGGAGTACGAGTAGCATATATCCAAGCTATAAAGGATATGTATGAAGGAGCAAAGACTGCCGTAAGAACTCATGAAGGACAAACCGAAAGCTTTCCCATAACTGTAGGATTACATCAAGGCTCATCCTTAAGTCCTTACCTTTTTGCGTTGGTAATGGATGAGTTAACAGGACATATTCAAGATGATATTCCTTGGTGTATGCTTTTCGCAGACGATATAGTGTTGATAGATGAAACTCAGGAAGGAGTAAATGCAAAGCTTAACCTTTGGAGAGAAGTGTTGGAATCTAAAGGTCTTCGCCTAAGCCGATCAAAGACAGAATATATGGAGTGCAAGTTCAGTGCAAATGGAGGCCAAAACGAGTTAGGGGTGAGGATCGGTGATCAAGAAATACCAAAGAGCGATCGTTTTCGTTACCTAGGATCTATCTTGCAAAAGAACGGAGAATTAGATGGAGATCTCAACCATAGAATACAAGCTGGATGGATGAAGTGGAAGAGTGCATCCGGCGTGTTGTGTGACCGCCGTATGCCACTGAAGCTCAAGGGAAAATTTTATAGGACGGCAATAAGGCCGGCGATGCTGTATGGCACAGAATGTTGGGCAGTGAAGCATCAACACGTACACAAAATGGGTGTAGCAGAGATGAGGATGCTTCGTTGGATGTGTGGGCACACGAGAAAGGATAAGATTAGGAATGAGGATATCCGGGGTAAAGTAGGAGTAGCCGAAATTGAAGGAAAGATGAGAGAAAATCGGTTACGGTGGTTTGGACATGTGCAAAGAAGGCCTACTGACGCTCCGATTAGAAGATGCGACTATGGGACAGAGGTTCAGGGCCGAAGGGGTAGAGGAAGACCTAGGAAAACTTTGGAAGAGACTCTAAGAAAAGACTTAGAGTACTTGGATCTAACGAAGGACATGACACAGGACCGAGCACAATGGCGTTCTAAGATTCATATAGCCGATCCCACTCAGTGACTTGGATTTTCCAAGTCTCCAACCGAGAAGTTTTCCTCACTCAGGAAATTAAGGGAACACTACCTCAACCTACATGCTCCACTCACAAAGCTCCAACAAAAGAAAATTCAAAGAACTTAGCGAAGAAGGCTTTGGTGTATTTAACTCAATACGTTGAAATGAAGGAAAGCTTATTTATTGATATCCCCGATAAGCTACAAACGTTGAATTGAAGGAACGCTTATTTATTGATATCCCCGATAAGCTACAAATATGTACATATACATGAGTCAAAATAAACAAACAAGAGGGAGCCTTCACAAAGGTTGCTTAGGAGAAGTCTCAGCAGTCGGTAGAGCCCCAGAAAGAGAAGGCACCGGAGGGGGATCATTCGGAGCCTCAGTACTGGACAGAACCCTAGAAGGAGGAGGCATCAGAGGTTGATCATTTGGAGCTTCATTACGCGGTACAGCCCCAGAAGACGAAGGCAATAAATGCCTTTGGAACAAACCCACAAATCTCTGATGATCAAGTAAAACCTGACCATCAGATTCCTTCATCTGGTCCAGCTTCCTCTTCATGTTTGTAGCATAGTCATGTGCGAGACGGTGCAACTGTTTATTCTCATGCTTGAGCCCTCTAATCTCCTGTTTGAGACTCATCACTTCGGCCGCCAATGATTCAACTTGGCGGGTTCGAGCAAATAGGCGTTGGGCCATATTAGACACAGAACCTGCACACTGAACACTGAGAGCCAGAGAATCCTTAACAGCTAACTCATCAGATCGTTTGGAAAGTAGTCTGTTATCTTTGGGAGTGAGAAGGTTCCTGGCCACCACCGCAGCGGTCATATCATTCTTCATAACGGAATCCCCAACGGTAAGAGGACCAGTAGGGGAGACGAAGGATGGGCGCCATATGTTGTCTGGAGAAGGCGGGGCTGCCTCTTCAACAAGGTTCAAGTCAAAACGACGGTCGGAGGGGCCAGACATTTTCAAAGGTGTTGAAGAGAGAAGAGGTCGGACAAATCAAGATCTTAGAAGTGCAAGAATGGAGCTTCTACTGGTGGAGATTCAAGTGTGCTTTGGAACTTAATGCCAGCCCCTATAAAAAGCTGCACTCGACGGAGCTTCAGACATCGAAGAGGCGCCTGCTCAGAAATCGAAGAGAGCGTTTGCTTTCTCAAAAGCTGGGCTGCTCAGAGATCACGAGGGTCGATCTCAGAAATCGAAGAGGCGTCTGCTTTCTCAAAAGCTGGGCTGCTCAAAGACCACGAAGGCCGATCTCAGAAATCGAAGAGGCGCTTGCTTTCTCAAAAGTTGGGCTGCTCAGAGACCACGAGGGCCGATCTCAGAAATCGAAGAGGCACCTACTTTTCCAGCCTTGTCAGCACCTGTCACACGCACACTCAGCTTTGCGGAAATTATGGGCATTCTGTCGAAGACTTCTGGTGAAGTAGAAAGCACATGAGTCTTACTGTTCAATCACCCACTTCCCACACGCAATAGTAGCTCATGGGTATCACAGATAACTTTGCCAAAGTTCTCTGCCAAAGTTGAGCACGTGAAGCTTGCAGCTCCCACTACATCGCTCTGACCAAGACGGGTAAAAGAATAGCAAAGAAACAGCACTAACAAAGTTTAGACACATAAATTTTGAAGGTCTAGCTACCATATTATTACCCACAAGGGCAAAGGAACAGTATCACTGCTGGATAATTGGAAAGTCCCTGTGTGTCAACCTCTGTGCTTCGTGGCAAGGTAGACTAGCAAACATGCCCAACCTTTACTCACATTCGAGAAAACACTCCCAACAAGATTGCTTGCTCCAAAATCGAAGAGGCACCGTCCTCCGAATCTCGAGAGCCAGACTCCCAACATGACTACTTTCTCAAAAATCGAAGAGAGGGTAAAGGAACAGTACCATTGCTGGATAATTGGAAAGTCCCTGTGTGTCAACCTCTGTGCTTCGTGGCAAGGTAGACTAGCAAACATGCCCAACCTTTACTCACATTCGAGAAAACACTCCCAACAAGATTGCTTGCTCCAAAATCGAAGAGGCACCGTCCTCCGAATCTCGAGAGCCAGACTCCCAACATGACTACTTTCTCAAAAATCGAAGAGAGGGTAAAGGAACAGTACCATTGCTGGATAATTGGAAAGTCCCTGTGTGTCAACCTCTGTGCTTCGTGGCAAGGTAGACTAGCAAACATGCCCAACCTTTACTCACATTCGAGAAAACACTCCCAACAAGATTGCTTGCTCCAAAATCGAAGAGGCACCGTCCTCCGAATCTCGAGAGCCAGACTCCCAACATGACTACTTTCTCAAAAATCGAAGAGAGGGTAAAGGAACAGTACCATTGCTGGATAATTGGAAAGTCCCTGTGTGTCAACCTCTGTGCTTCGTGGCAAGGTAGACTAGCAAACATGCCCAACCTTTACTCACATTCGAGAAAACACTCCCAACAAGATTGCTTGCTCCAAAATCGAAGAGGCACCGCCCTCCGAATCTCGAGAGCCAGACTCCCAACATGATTACTTTCTCAAAAATCGAAGAGACACCGCTCTCCGAATCTCGAGAGCCAGACCCCCAGCATGATTGCTTTCTCAAAAATCGAAGAGGCATCGTTCTCCGAATCTCGAGAGCCAGATCCCCGATAGGATTGCTTGTTCAAAAACCGAAGAGGCAACACTTTCCCAACTGCAAGAGCCGGATCTCCTTGGATAAAGCTGTCTGTAATCTTCACACGCAACATCAGCTTTCCACATACCACAGACCACTTTTTCAAAGTGCTCTGACAGGGTAAAGGAATAGCATTACTACTTGTTGTTAAGGAGACTCCTATATATGTCAACCTCCATCCCCAACGGACAGACAGACCTGCAAAAATGCTCAACCCTTCCTCATATATGAGAGGGCACTCTCAACGAAGCCTTTCGAAATATTCAGCTTTCTTTCCCCCCGATAATACCTCTGCAAACAAGCTATACTAGAGCAAGAATATCTCATATCATCAGGGTTAAAAGCAAGAGTATCCCATATCATGCTTTTTCCCTGTCTTTTCCTTTGGCCTTGTTCTTACCTGCAAGACAAGGAGAAAGAGAGCAATCAGTCAGCACTTGGAATCAAGCTTCCAGCCAGGAACTGACTGCCTGGAACTTACTTACCTGGCATTGCTCTCGAGTACTCATCTTCAACATCTTATGCTTCCAGGGAAGATACCGCATCTGCCTGAGGAACAGATGGGGCAAGTGAGAAGGATACAAGGAAGCATGTGGAGACAAGCGTAACAGCACACGTGCCGATACATCCATTACTCTGTCAAAGCAAAAGTATCCCATATCAGTAGGGTCGAACGTACTCTAGATTTGATGGACTTGTTTTGACCCTCAAATTCTTCAGTCGGCCTTATACTCTGGAGGAAACCAGAAAACCCTCCAGCTCAGTTCAAGAATAAGCCTGTGGAAAGTTACTTCTTCAAAAGCAAAAGTATCCCATATCATCTCTTCTCATTTTTCTTCTCTTTATCCTTCATGCTGCCTGCAAGATAGGGAGAATGTGAACAATCAGCCGGAGCTCTGATTGCTTACCTTGTCTGTCACCTCTTTCAGCAAATCCCCTAGCTCGGCAACTTGAGGGACTCCTACTACATGGTTTGTATCGCGCTTGACCAAGCCTGAAACTACAAGTAAGCTTCAAGTGAAATTGATACATTACCTTGTGCATCTCCACCAGTTAAAGATACCACCCCTGGATGGAGGAAGAGTACTTCCAGAGAAGATGCCACATCTACCTATGAGACAGATAAGGCAAGTCAAGACGATACCACACTCCGATACTTAGAAGTTTCGTGATTACGAGATCATTCTCCCACAATATTTCCTAATGTCATTTGTACTAAATCATTCACCTGTACTCACTAAAGGAGAGCTTGAACCTATGTACTTGTGTAAACCCTTCACAATTAATGAGAACTCCTCTATTCCGTGGACGTAGCCAATCTGGGTGAACCACGTACATCTTGTGTTTGCTTTCCTATCTCTATCCATTTATATACTTATCCACACTAATGATCGGAGCAATCTAGCGACGATCACAAAAAGCGACCGTTTCGCTACCTAGGATATATCGTGCAAGAGAACGGAGAATTAGAGAGAGATCTCAACCATAGAATAGAAGTTGGATGGATGAAGTGTAAGAGTGCATCCGGCGGGTTGTGTGACCGTCGTAGGCCACTGAAGCTCAAGGGAAAATTTTATAGGACGGCAATAAGGCCAGCGATGTTGTATGGCACAGAATGTTGGGCGGTGAAGCATCAACACGTACACAAAATGGGTGTAGCGGAGATGAGGATGCTTCGTGGGATGTGTGGGCACACGAGAAATGATAAGATTGGAAATGAGGATATTCGAGGTAAAGTAGGAGTAGCCGAAATTGAAGGAAAGATGAGAGAAAATCGGTTCCGGTGATTTGGACATGTGCAAAGAAGGCCTACTGACGCTCCGGTTCGAAGATGTGACTACGGGACAGAGGTTCAGGGCCGAAGGGGTAGAGGAAGACCTAGGAAAACTTTGGAAGAGACTCTAAGAAAAGGCTTAGAGTACTTGGATCTAACGGAGGATATGACACAAAACCGAGCGCAATGGCGTTCTAGGATTCATATAGCCGACCCCACTTAGTGGGAAAAGGCTTTGTTGTTGTTGTTGTTGTTGTTGTTTGTGTGTGTGTAACTAAAACTGTTGGTGTTGATGATGCTTGGAAAGTACTGTTCTAACAATCCCCGCCTAGGCGCTAGGCCCCAGCCCACCGCCCCAATTAATGCCTAGGCCTCAGCCCACCGCCTAGACCACCTAGGCACCCGCCTAGCCCACCTAGGCATCCGCCTAGCCCGCCTAGGCACCTGCCTAACCCGCCTAGGTTGCAACTCATTTAGACATAAAATACATAACTTTCATTTTGCATTTTGTTTTTTTCCAATAAATTGTAAGAGACTTGTTGCATACTTGAATGAACAAACATTATATCCTTATTTCACATGTTTTCATTATATTCCAATACTTCATGATATATATGCATTCTATTTTGTAGTTTATGATGAAATTATATATATTTCAAGTAGAAGTAGACATTTATTTACCTGAAATATGATAGATTTACTTAAATCCGCCTAGTCCGCCTAGGCGCCCGCCTATGCCCCACCTAGCCGCCTAGACGCTAGGCCCCAGCCTGCCGCCCGACTAGTGCCTAGCGACTTTTAGAACCTCAAAGTAGCTATTTGCATAATTCATTTGCGCTTGTGTCATTGGAGCTTACAACTAGACCAAATGATATACCATATTGTGAATCAAAAAACCGAAAAACTCTCCGCAGTGTGGAACATTCTGTGGTTATTGGTGTAATTGTTATGTGATGACAGTGTAGGCAATCAACTGTGTTCCTCCTACATTTATGTCAATTTCGTTCTATTTTTTAGGGTTATGGCACTGAATTATGCATCTACTAGCTGCTGATTGTGTGTGTGTGTGTGTTTTTTCTTCTTTTTTTTTTGCAAAAAGGAAGAAAACCATAAAGGAACCATTTTGGTGGTATTAAATTTGGGTTACTCATGTTGTATTGGTTTAGCTTGTGTAAGTAGTGTCCAAAGAGATGCGTAAATTCAGATTCTTGGACATGTTTGTGAATCTATAATTCATGTTCTCTTGAATTGCTTTTGCATGAACTCCCTCACACTCTCAAACGCGGAGACACTGACAAATTTCTGGTTAGTTTCTAGCTTTCTGCTGTATGATCTGGAATTATGGCTGAGCAGTTGTTTTGTGTTCCAGGCAGGAATAAGCGAGGATGATTAATCCGCGGCCAAAATAATAAAAAAAGAGCATCCAGAAATACTTGTGGATAAACAGGAGAAGGAACTCAAGGAGATTGTAAGAATTATTTTGTGCTAGCTAGCTGATTGTAAGATTGCCTTTTCTACTGTTAACAGTTAACTTGTTCGACAAGTTTGGTTTTTGAAGCTAAATTTGTGTTGGTTTATATGGTAATTAGTTAAAATCCACAACCTACAAGCACTGACTAAATTCAAGAAAGCATTCATTTGTATTCGTTTATACGAAAAGGGTGGTGCTATTCACAACACACCCCTAATTAGATCTTCTCAATTTATTCGATTCGACGGACTGGGATTGAGAATGATGTGTAAATAGTACAAACCCATATGAAAATTGTACGGAGACTTAGAACTTTGCAGTAATTGGAATAAACACCAAGATATGAAGTCTATGTTTACAAAGGGTTTACAAAACAAAGTTACGTCAAAGCAACAGATACCAGGGTTCTTTCTCTCCCTCGTGAGAGACTTTCTCTCTCTCTCTGAGAGTCCCTTCTCATCGGTTGTGTGGGTGTACCCATTCTCGACCAACTCTCGAGTCGCCGTCCCTATCTATGGCTGGGGGCGGTGGCAATCCCTTCCTCCTGCCCTTTGTCTCATCTTTTCTTCCCTGATTTTGCTTTTTCCCCCTGCTCCTCACCCCGATTTAGCTTGTCCCTCACACCACACCGGCGTTCATCGTCTTCGACCATCTCCGCTTCGATTTGCAGTCACTGCTTACTGCGATCTATTGCGGCTCCTCAAGAGAGTGTGTAGAGCTCCGGTGTTCTCACTGGCTCAAGTGTTCCTAACACAACCACTTTCTCACTACTTGCTGCCATTGTTGGCAGCGTTGCTCGGGTATTGCCACGAGAGTTCTTCTACTTTGTGACTTGTTTTTTCCTAAGTGGTTGCGTTCGAAAAGTTGCTTGCGGCTGGTTGATGCGATTGGAGAGGCGTTTGTCGGTTGGAGGTGTGAAAGCTTGCAGATCCAGTTAGTTCCCTGTAGCAGAGGTGGTGGAAGAAGAAGATTAGGGTTTCTTTTGTTCTTTTGGGCTCTTTTTTGTATAACTTTGTTGGCCCACTTGTGCTCGTACTTAGTTGGCTTTGGGCTTTTGTTTGGGGTCCAATTTTGCTTTGTGTTAATCTTGTAATTGAGCCTCTTAGGTAGGCCTGGCGTTAACCAAACCCGTTAATATTTGTATTTGGGTGGATGCTTAACGGGTTAGGTCGCTAACGGGTGAACCCGTTAACAACCCGTTAAATAATGGGTCACTTTGGGTTAACCCGTTAGCACCCGTTAGTTGAGGATATTTTAGTAATTTTAGTAAAGTCTTAATAACAAAAAATAAACTTTATGCAAAAAAAAATAATAATAATTGTTAACGGGTGAAACGGATGACCCGTTAGCTTAACGGGTCGGGTTCAGGTGACCCGTTAGCTTAACGGGTTGGATTCGGATGACCCGTTAACTTAACAGATCAGGTTGAACCCGATTCAAATCCAATAAACTCGACCCGTTTACAGGTCTACTCTTAGATATTTGCTCTTCGTACTTTATGGTTGTTGCTCTAAAATATTATTTTCAGTATCCCAACAAAAATAAAAATAAATAAAAACAAAGTTACGTCATCGTAATGGGCCTAGTCAGAACTCCGTACTGATGCATTACAAATGCATATTGTCCTCGCATATACGTGAGTCAAACACTCCAAGTGGAGATGGCTAAACCCTGAATATGAATTAAAATTTTTACATTTGATGTCATAACCAAATCGAGCTACAAGTGAGAGAGATAGGATCCATCACTGTGGTTTGTACTGCATGATTTAGCCAAATTAAGTTTGAATAACATTTTAAAGGTTTAAACCTTAATTTCTTTAGCATTACCCTTAATATTTTAACACGATCACGACATCTCTCGGAGAATGCAGATGCATCATATAGCTCCAACCTTCCACCTCTAACATTAGGTTTAAAGATTTAACACGACAGAAATAGGAATCCTAAGCCACCATGGCATCCCCTGATGTTAAATCGCAATTTAACTATTTTAGGGAATATTTTGGAAAGCTAGTTGCCCACTGTATTTCCACGTGCACCTCTGCCTAATTTTACACCCAACAATTGCTTGATGTAGCTGCTGAGTTTGCAGAATGCATGCATTCCTTCTTGTCTCCATTTTTCAGTCCCTTTGTTTTGTTGTTTGATATAAAACTACTAATCACTATTCTAAACACATTTAAAACCCTAAACTATGACTATAAACTGCTCAAATTCCATTTTTTTCTACTTCTAATCCTTCAATGTTTATACTGCTTCTTTCAATTAATTAAACATACGTTCGAATTTAATTAGAAAAAAGAATTACCTGCAACGAATTTCATATATTACGCCCTGTATCTTTCATCACATGATAAAGTTTAAAAATAATGTTTATCCTTCGATTAATTAAACATATTTTCGACCTTAATTAAAAAAAGAATTATCTACAACGAATTTTATATATCATTATTTGTATACCTCATCACGTGATAAAGTTAAAAATATAAATTTTACACTCCATAATCAGAACCTCCATCTTGATCACTACTGGGCTCGAATTCGAGCATATGAGCAAGTTCCAAATGGGACACACCCCCCAAAATTAGTAGACAAACATGACTACAATTAGGTGTTTTTGAGTCATTCAATACATAACAAAACAGTTTTGAGTAATTCGATGAATTTTTTTAATCTAGAAAATCGACAGACCAAGTATATATCCTTTTAAACTTGTAAACAACATATAAACGTATTAATATATAAAAACACAAATGAAAATAAAAGGACACACCAGTCACCAAATATGCATAAATACAAGTAAAGGAGCTGTAGGTCATATGGCAAAGCTATTTAACCGAGGTAGTGCGATTGTACCTACAGCTTAAACAGACAAAACAACCAATGGTCATCCTATATTATTTGTTGTTAAATAATAAGCCAGAAGAATGTACTTTTTTCTTGTTACTGCATTAGATATTGTACAATCTGGGTGCCCCTAGGTACCAATAGGATCCTTTTCGGCTTTTTTTGGTGAGGATTTTGATGATTTGTAAATTGTGTTTGTTCATTATACATTGTGTGTTAGTTTTTGTCAGATATTGTTTGTATTTAAAAAGGTCGTACCCAGTGCAAAAGGCTCCCGCTTTACGCATGGTCTGGGAGAGGTGAATGTCGGCTAGCCTTACCCCCATTTTATGGAGAGGCTGCTCTCAAGTCTCGAACCCGAGACCTACCGCTCATAGGCGAAGTCACTTGCCATCGCACCAAGTGTGACCTCTACTGTTTGTATTTAATTTTAAATAAAATTATTTAAAATAATTTCTGAAACGGATGATTCATGGATTTCTGGAATCCTCGCAAAGAAGATCCGGCGAGGATCCAGATTCCCCTAGATAATCATGTTTAGTTGATAATTACAACAGGATGATTGAGAACTGATTTTTTTTGGGGGGGGGGGGGGGGGGGAAAAAATACAGGTGATGCATATTTTTTGGTGGGAGGGGAAAGGTTTTGTGTGGCAGAAAGAATGGAACCCAGATATGAATAATGGAAACTGATCATAAGCTAATGGAACAAATTCCATAGTTCAAAAGTTGGAAAATTGTCTGACAGAAGCATAAAATAAAGAAAGAGAAATGCTAAGGAAATTTTGTAAAGTGAGATTCTTTATAGATTTTTTGTTATCTTATAGTTTAACATCAATTCTTGTACCAACATTATAAAACATTTTGCTAAAAGCATGAGATGTCAGATAGTCCATGAAGAATTCGAATTTTGAGAAAGTGTTTTCAGCATTTCTCATAAAGAAAATGCAAATAGTAGATTCTAATCATATAGTCTCTTCACATTTGAAGTGAGAATTGGGTTTTGATTCACATACAAAAAATAAATTAGTTAGAACAAAAATCGTTCAAGTCAAATTATCTAATTAATACATATACTTATTTTCAAGAAGGGACTACTCTACAGGAGATGAGACCACACTTCCTATAAAGTTGTCCATAAGTGTTTCTTTTTACTCATTATTTATAGAGAATTTTAACGAAAAATTTCTGATATTGTTTACTTTAACAAAAAATTACATTTTTACACTAAAAAGTCAATATGGTACTATTCACTTTACCCTTTATTTTGTCTTTATCGTTAAAACTCAAAGTTTTCAAATCAATTTTATTAGTTTCCATAGACATATATAACACATACAAATGCAATTCTGGCAGGAAAACCGATGCAGGTTTTTGAACAAACTTTTGGTGTAATTTATTTAGTGTAATTTATTTGTATAATGTTAATGTTACTAAGAAAATTGTATTCCATAAAAGTAGAGAACAATTTCGTTTTTATTTGTCTCGGATCATATTAACTTGTTTTCCATCGGATGCGGTTTCACAATTCTAATGCAAAATTGAGTTTAAAGTTGATCAATTTCTAGATACTATGCAATATACAATTTGATTATATTGTTGAAAATTAAGTTACTGAAGAAGCTTGACCTAACACTCTGACCTGAATGATAAAAATTAATCTTGAGTTAACAAAATTAAGCTTAATTTTCCGGGAATATTATAGTCAGAACTGAGTACGGCAAAAGGGTTCAAGGCAGAAAAATGCATAGTAAATTAAATAGTAAAATGGGAGGCGCTCAGATCACTGTGAAAAAAGGAATTGTGTTATAGTATTATTGCACTATTTGCAGTGCAGAGAAAGTACACACATGGTGGGCTGCCTTTCCACCGTTGGAGAAGGATCCTCTCCGGATCCTCTTTACGAGGATTAGATGATCAATCGATTATGTTTGTTCATCGTACATCTTACGGTCAGTTTTTATTAGGTATTATTTATATTTAATTTAAAATTTAAAATAATTTATAACTGCACGATGTATGATAAACAGACATCATTGATTGATCCTCTGAATCCCCACTAATAGGATCATGAGGATCATATTCCCCCACCATAAACTCTACTGCCCATCCTAAAAGAGGCCATTTACATGACACAAGTTCTGTGTTATGTGACATTCTAATTTAATAATATATTATCATGCAAAGAAAAATTTGTACATAACAATGCATTATTGGACAAGAAACTCTACGTAACAATAAACTTGTTTTATGGAAGTCCTTTTCCCATCCTACACCACACCACATGCACTCTCACCTCACGGAGAGCAGCTTTCATAAAATAATTCACCGCTACTCGATGTTTTAATTTAATAGTAATGTAATTTTTAGTAAAATAAAACTTATGTTAATTTGATAATGTAATTTTTTGTAAAATAAAACTTAAACATGATTTTTTTTTTTGTCAAACAGTACATTTTGTTAGACTAAATGTTAGATTAGTTAACGATGGAGTTCGAATCCACACCTTTATGCAAGAATTCAACATTTTTTTACCACTAAAGTAAATAGCAATTCATGATATTTTATTATTAGATTAAATTTTGAGGAAAACTAATGAAAAATATTTGAAAATTTTGAGTTTTAATGATAAGAACAAAATAAAGGGTAAAGTGAATAGTACCATGTTTGACTTTTTAGTGTAAAAATATAATTTTTCATTAAAATAAATAATATCGTAATTTTTTCGTTAAAACTCCCTAAATTTTGACGATGAACTTATTTTTATAAGTCAATCTTCTCACACCTCATCACCCAATCCATTAAACTCTCTCTCTCACACATAAAAACACATACACTCACTCTCTCTTGTCTAAAGACGACAATAATTCTGAACCTCCACCTGCTATAAAATAGCACTTAGTTAAGTTAGGGTTTTTGAAACCCAACTTGGTAAAAAAAAAAAAAAACCTAAGCCAAAGGCGCACAAGATTAAGCCCTCGTTTAAAAGAGGCCTAATTGGCTAGCTAGCTATTGCAACAATAGTAGCTAAACTTAAAGGCCTTCTCCTTCTGTTTCATACCATCTCCTTCACCCTTCTTTAAAAACAAATTAACACAATTCGTTCATATTCTTTGGAGAGAAACAAAGCAAGAGAGAGAAAGAGGGGAGGGGAGGGAGAGAGGGCGAGTTAAGGGATGGTGAGAGATGCGTATGGTGGCCATGGTGGTGGAAACACTATTAAGCCTGCATGGCTTGAGCGTTTAATGGCCGAGACATTCTTTGGCGGGTGCGAGGTCCACGACAGCCGCCGGAAGAATGAGAAGAACGTCTTCTGTCTGCACTGCTGCCTTAGTATTTGCCCCCACTGCCTCCCTTCTCACCGCCTCCACCCACTCCTGCAGGTACTCCGATACTACTTTTCTCACTCATCAAGTTATGTCACCAAATTTCACCGTTCATCTACCCTTTTGCATTTTTACAAGTTTTCCATTTGGCTTCTACTTCTAGCTAGCTAGCTAGTTGTAACTTTTTTCTTTATGAACTTGATCACTTGGTGTGTATTGGAATTTATTGTGGAATTCTACTGTAGAATTCTCTGTCTGCTACTTCATAATTTCGTTTTTCTTTGCTATCCAGTGAATTCAGGTAGTGCAGTAGCTGTACATATGTGCTTTGCCTGAATTGTTTTTACCTCTCTATATAAATTGGTTCTTCGAACAATTAACAAATTCTTTCAGAAAGAGAGAGCTTACTGATTGTGAATTTTACCCTTGATCTTTCTTTTAGGTCTTTCGATCATTTCATTTCTTAATCTCTTAATCTCTAAGAATTGAAAGTATTTTGTGATTGTTTTTTAAAACTTGTCTCAAAATCTCTGGCTGAAATGTTGTAATTTATACTTTTAGATTTTCTAATATATGCTCCGCGGTATCTTATATATCAGAGTTAACGAAGCAATTGTACATCTTCCCAAACTTTTGCTCAATTTTTTCAACAAAGGGAAACTTTTACTCTCTTGAGTGTGGCCAAACAAACAAATTAAAAAGGGAATTCATGATGAAGTTAATTGTTGTTGAATTTTTGAATCCGTCAAAATTGTCTTGTTCAATAGAACTACTCTTCTAGTTCAGGTCATCTTTCCATGCAATTGCAATTGAATGTATTTCTTTTTATATAAAAATATAAATATGGTATTCCAAAAAGGTTTCATGATGCCTTCTTTGATTCCCACTTTTTTTCATTTGGTTTGTATCCTACAAATGGAAGATTTTGTTTCTATCCATTTCCACCCTACAAAGGTCCTCAGCTTTCACCTTCAATAACAGCGAAACCTTTGACCATATAATAATTTTTTTCCAAATTTTCATTTTCTAGTGTTTATATTCCCAAAAGATCCCACTCCTTTTAATTCAATTCAATTCAGCTCTCAGTTCATTTATTTTTCCTTCATGATTGGTTGCCTAGCTACTCATTTCACCTAAATTTCCAACTGGTTAATTTATTATTGCCTGATGGGTAAATAATTGGCTCTCGAACTTTTTGAAGTTGAAAATTGTACTTGGACTACGCAAATTTACTGAATTACTTTCAGTCACATGTTGCAGAAAATTTACCTCAGCGTTGTTAACTGTATGGTAAATCACCATTTGTGGCTGTAAACAAGTCCAATTAACATTGTTTTGGCTTCATGTGACAGATTAGACGATATGTATACCATGATGTGGTTCGATTGGGTGATCTTGAAAAGTTGATTGACTGTTCCTATATCCAGGTATGACTACAAAATAAAACCAAGAATTTGGTACCATAATGGTATAGTAATATTCATCTGCACTAGTAAGTAGAAGGTTTTAAAGTTTAGTTCACTTGCATGATAAGTTCAATACTTAATAATTATGGTAGCCTCATTTTGTGGTTTAACTCAAATCTCCCGTCTTGAGTTTGGTTTGCAAAAAAGAGTTCATGGTAAGTAATTTTTCATGTATTTTCCTAGGAGATTGAGAAATACATTTTTCCCATTATAATGTTGGGTAAAGTTGATTTTTCACGTCCCAAATGCAGTGAATATCGTTACATCAAACCAAAAAAAAAAAATGAGTAAAAAGAAAACGAAAACGTGAAAGAGTTAAAAAGAAAATTAATTTTTATTTTTTCAATTGTGTTAACAAGTTTGTTCCTTATTTGGCAGCCCTATACAATTAACGGTGCCAAAGTGATATTCTTGAATCAGAGGCCGCATACACAGTCCAGGACTTGCAAGCAGGGCTCTGCCAATATCTGCCTCACTTGTGACAGGATTCTCCAAGAGCCATTCCACTTTTGTTCTCTCTCGTGCAAGGTCCATTCATCACCATCTTCATCTCTCTATCTCTCTCTCTCTCTCTCTCTCTCTCTCTCTCTCTCTCTCACTTTCCAATTGCCTATCTGAGGGCTTTTGCATATTTTCTGACCCACACTGGTTCTAAGCCATCGCCAATGTTCTTATTTAATTTGCTATATATCTTGGAAGCAGCTCTGCTGCTTTATGCATGGCTTCAAGATAAAAATCCCATTTGCACATACACTTTTATTCAGTTTACTGCTTTTTTTTTTGTCTCCACCTCAACTATGGTCTTGATATTTTGTTTTCTTTGATCCAATAGTATTTTAGAGGCATCAAGGGTTTTTCTCAATTTTGGGTTTAGGCAGATACTATCTCTCTCTTAATCTAGGGGTATATCTTGTAACAAATATATATGTTACAGGTTGACCATCTGGTGTACCAAGGGCAAGATTTATCTGGTATACTCTACCGATTTGATGCGTCCGACTTCACGATCTCTCAATTCGAAGGATTACGCATGGACGGCTCAGAGATGACTGAGGATGATGGCCGCATAATGCCTAGCTCCACCATAGAAGACCCTCTGCAATACAGAGCTTCATCATGCTCCAGTGAAGCCACCAGCGATTCAATAATGTCGCTAGAACCGGGGGTTATCAAGAAGAAGAAGAAAAGCAGCGGATTCCTCCCGGGGATTGTCCTCTCCCTTAGCAGCAGGAGAAAGGGTGCTCCTCAGAGAGCTCCTCTTTCTTAGAATGAGACTTTGGGTAATAAATAAATAAATCGTAGGGTTAATTAAAATTATTGGCATCATATGAATGTTAGGTACTACTACTAAGGTTGGTCGGGCCATGCACGGTTAATATTTAGATCAATTTGTGTCCCGTATTTGCATGGGGCATTTCCATTACTGACTTTAGGTGGCTGCAGAGAGACTGAGGTTCAGCCTCTCGTGCATCATCTCCACCAATTTTGTATCTAAGAAAGGTAATGGCGGTTTGCGAGTGTATTCTATATATTTGTTATTAAGCTACTATAATTATCGGATTGTGTGTTTTTTTAGAGAATTTTAATGAAAAACTTTCAATACTGTTTACTTTAACGAATGATCATATTTTTACACTAAAAAGTTTTCAATTCTTTTTATTAGTTTTTTTTTATATTTAAATTAGGCATATAGTTGTTTTTTTTTTGTCCAAGTAATTTTGAATTCTGATAAGATTATTTCCAATCCTTGTATTAAAATCTAAAGTTTTTAACCCAATAAATTTATTTAAATTTTAGCTCAAAAAATTTAAGTTTTAACCAAAAATAGTTTTTCTTCTCCATTATGCTAGGTTAAGATCCGAAATTACTAAAGAATAAATTTAGGTTATATTTTTATATAAAATAATTTTTTTAAAAAATAAAATTATATAGACTATTTTAATTTATTTTATAAACCTTTTAATCTAAAAATATTTATATTCGAATAAATATTGAAAAATCATTAAACCGACCTCATGAAACTCATGAAACACCATGAAAGAATATGAAACACAATTAAATAGTTTTTTAATTGCTTTAACTGTTCTAGTTAATTTTTTTACTGTTAGATTTATCATATTCGATCTCAGCCATTGAATTTAATGTATGTAAAACCCAAATTTTAGGTTTTAATTCAAAACTTATTTTAGCCTCAACCATTGGAGAATGATTGAGTTAGTTTAAAAACATAAATTTTGGTGGTCCAACCTTTTAACCCTAGCCTAACTTATGGGTTAAATTTGCCCAAATTTTAGGTTTTAACCCAAAACTTATTTTGGGCCCCACCATTGGAGTAAGATTGGGTTAGTTTAAAACCTAAGTTTTAGTTTTTAACCAAGGATTGGAGATGGTCTAACTGTACTGAATTTCACACTGTTAAAAAAAATGCCAAACAAGAAAATGTGATTGTAATAATTATTTTTTTTGCAATAAATTAGCTTCTTTTTGTACAAGCAATATTATGTGGAGAAAATTGAGCTTAAAACCTCTGAAATGTAGGCCTATTTGACTACAGAATCATAGAGAGACACTGAAGAATTATAGAGAGATTAAGAAAGAGGGTGCTCGGCAAGCATAGAGAGAATTAGGTGAATTTTGAGGTGAGAAAGTGTCTTTATTTATATAGTAGTAGGGAAGGTAAATTCCTTACTCCAGTTGGATTATAACTCTAATAGGATAATAACTAAAGATAAAATATGGCAGAATCCCATAACGATTTCTTAGGATTTACACAATTATATTCTTAAACTATTAGGACTGCAACATGAAAATAAATTCTCTAAATTATTTGAGCTACACGGCCTCATCACATTTTTTTAACTAATATAAGAAATATTGAGATTTTCTAATATGCTCAAAAATATATTGTACACCTGCAATTGTTTTTCGTAGATTCCTAGAGAAGTTTATCATATCCAATGGAATGGACGGGGGTGGGTTTTCCAGTCTTGAGAAATGATGTGAAGTTGCAAACTATCGACATGTGATGATATTTGTGATTATGGTCAAATCGGTGTCCTTGTTGATTTAAAAAACCAACCCACAAAGTGAAGTATTTATAGGTTGGGATAAATTTTTGTGTATTCAAAACACGAATTAGTACATTATATGTTATAATATAAGTGAATAAAAGAAACGTATTTTAGTTTACTTATATAATGAATGATAGTAGGGTACCGGTTTATGAAAAATCTCTCTTTCGTTGGGAAGCAGGAAAATTCACGGGAAGAGGTAGATCCAAATTGGGTAAGTTTCTCATGTTCAAGAATTGTTATAGGCCAATTGCTCTTTTCGGTTTTGGTAATGTGGTTTGACCCGACACAGATACTATATCATTATGACTTGTGACACTTCATCTACGTCTCCTGTGAGTCCATGTGGTATCTTAGCATAGGCCGGATGCAGAGGCACAGAATAGCTCATTTCTCCATCGGACGGGGTTCCATAGGCTCCCACGACGCTAATCCTGCAAATTCCTCTTTTTCATATTCTTTTCGTATACAACATCCATTTATTGATGAATTTTGGGATTCATGCGCCTGAACAACTCGAAGTCATTAAAGCGCATCGACTTTACATGCATTAGTAGCTCATAGTTATTTATGTGAGTGCGTTACAATATATTCAAGTTAGGGTCCGAATCTTTGAGTTTACAACTTAGTTCATGTTTTTTCTTTTATTAATAGACTACTCAATGCAGACTTGTAAGCTCAAACTTCTTCCCTAAGTAAAACTAACGTCAACTAATTTTGATATATATCATATGTGCATTACTCTCATCTCTTTTCGTACCTCTACCATTTCTCTGAGAGCATCTCCAATGATGCTCTAAATTTTGTCCTACCGTTGTATGTCCTTATGTATAGGGTGTAGAAGGTTTCCAATGAGGTTGAGTTGAAGTCCCTCTAGTAGGAGGACTCGCAGGAGATCTTAAAAAAAATCCACAAATGTGAAAACCATATAGGGACTCAAATAGTAGGCTCAAATGTTGATTTTGAGTGGAAAACAAACCCCATTCACATGAATGATTCACATTCCGGTGCAGGTTACTCGCTAACAATTGTTGATGCAGCGTCAGGCAAGAGCCTCACACTGCACTTGTAAACTTTTTATTTTACCGTTAGGAAACCAATAGTCCAGATAGCCACTGTTTTTATCAACAGTCATCGTACTCCAATGAAATTGACAATAATTTTTTGATCTTTTAATCACTATAGTATGAATTCTACCGTAAGAATCTTCCATGAAAGACAATATTCCTCCAGGAATTTGATATTTTCTTGAAGCCCCTAAAAAAGTCTTCGAGAGTGGTGGTGGAGATACTCTAAGGAACCCGTCTGTTTCAGAAGGTGAATAAGATAGGAGAAGACTCATGATTTGATATCGAAGAAGCACCTTGCGATCTTCTCTCTTCAGGTTCACGTAAAAGGCTAGCTATTAGTTAGTGTACAACTACAACGGTACTAGCTACCCTATAAATTAGGGTAGGCAAGATCTTAAACGACAGAAGGATCTTGGGTTTTAAGGGGTATGGGGGATTAACAAGAGGCCACATTTTGTTTGGGATCGTTGAGGAGGACGGACTTGGACACAAGTAGTCTACAACCATGTACTAATGTGACCTGGTTTTGCAGCACAAGATAACAATGATAAACCCGAGGCTTTGCTGAGCTGCCCACCATGCCACATGCTGCACTACAATTGATCCTTTCGAATATTTTAGTTTTTGCAACAAAGTTCTGTCAGCCTTTCTATTACCTTCTTCTTTCTTAATTACCTTCTTTTTCACTGACAAAAAAAATTCATGTAATTTATTTACCAAAAAAGCCTTTCATGTAATTTGTTATAGAAAAATGACTTTTCCGCACTCGTTATTTATTTTGCACATTGTTGTTTATTTTTTATATGTTGATTGAGTAAATAAAAGAATAATAAATAAATAATAATGAGTGTGTAAAAATCACTTTTTCTTATTGCATCAGTCAGTTTTTTATCCAGAAAGATAATGATGTGATAAGAGAAATGAAGGCAAATATATAAAAGAGATAAATAAAGGGGTATACAATAAAGGATATGTCCGTTTGTCCTCAATTTTCTGGTTTTTGAATCCTGGTATTGCCATGTCATAGTAGGCATTATCTTTCTATACACGTTATAGGAGTCTTTTTGGTTTTGTTCAATTTGTGAGAGGACAGTTCTATGGACACAACAAACCTTAATGCATAAAGTAATTTAAGTTAACACATTTTGATATGATTTCAGCTAATTAAATTTCTAAATTCAGTCTAATAGACCCAGATATACTGGATAAGTGTTAAACTTAAGATAATACTTGGATCTCTTTATGGAAGAATGCACACATATTACCAATTATGGATAATGTATCTTCATTGTATAAAATTTTGTAACCAAAATTGTTCAATTTATTAATTTTCATTTGAGGTATGTAGTATGGCGTGACCAAGAGTCATGTGTGAGCACACACAAGAAGAAGAATCCAGTTTTCCAGTCAAGTATAACCACAAAAGCACCCACCAGTGAATGGCTTTTAGGATGTGGGATCAGAATCGCATTATTGATAGGTGGAGTCAGGTGAAATCACATGGCTATGTCCCATTCTATTTTCGGTTTCCATTGTAGGAACCTACCAACCTAGGCAGAGCCAGGGTATCTTACTTGGCATCGTTGGGGTTGTTACAGGTGGCAAGTCTGCCATGCAGAAATATTATTTTGACTCATACACTATTTCTCTTACAAAGATGCAAACCACGTGTATGATAAAGAATCACAATTAGGGTTTTTATCTGTATAGTTCTGTACAATGTATGTAAATATTATGGTAAATGCGAGTTATTCTGTCCATTGAATTGCCCTTGATTTGCAAATTGCGAGGAGGGCTTCTCAGTTGATGATCTTCCTGTGAGAATCCTCAGATATCGTTTTGTTAGTTTAGTTTTCAAGTTGTGTTAAATAAGGGTAAATGTTGGGAGTAAAAGAACTGTGGAAGTGTTCATCAAGAATGCTCCAATATGTAGGTGTAAGAACTGATCTTTGTAAAGTCTGCAGAAGATATGAATTACCCTAAACCCTAAAACTTTTCCCTACACCAGGCGCACAATTTTATCAAATAAATATGAACTACAAAAGAATAATATCTTCCTGTTAATAATGTTTCTATGTCATACGTTCTTATTGTCTTGCTAAAGGGTTTTATTTGTTTATTCTGTTTCATCAGAAGGTGGAAGTTGTTCAAATAATTCCAATAAAGAAAGAAGAAAAGAAATACTGCCCATGGTCTTGAGTTGTGGACTACCATGCAGGATGCAGTGTAGAAAAGCTTGTATTATGGGCTTGGATGAGCATTCCAATGTGAACGTTTGTTGCATGAGATGTGCTATCTACATACTCATTTTTACTTTTCTCATACTCCTTGTTAATTTTTGTCCTTTAATCCTCTTCAATTCATCTGATCCAACGGTCAAAAATTAAAAGGGTGTGAGAGAAGTAAAAAAGGGTGTGTGGATATCACATCCTTTGTTGCATATCTAAGTTTTCGAGAGAGAGAGAGGGACGGAAAGAATCAGAGATTTTTCAATGTGATCATCACATAAAATGGTATATCACGTGTTTTTATATAAATGATAAGATATGTATATTAAAAAGTTAATAACTTAAAAATTAAAAAAATTCACCACTTACATAAAAACACGTGGTGTACCATCCTTATTTCCATCACAACTAAAAATTTCTCGGAAAGAAGGGGGATTGTGTGATTTCCAAGGAGGAACAAGCTCGAGGTAATCTGAAAATCATTACTGACGTTGTTGGATTAGAGTAGTGTTTATTTTATAACTTTTAAATGATAAAGTTTTGGTTAAAGATAAATGATTAAGATTTAACAATAAAATTTTAAAGTACATGATATTTTGTACTGTAAAATTATCTAAGAGTATTACAAGAAATAATATATATTGACACCACGGCTCTGGTCATGGTTATATGCTACCAACTATCCACACCACCTCCTTCCACTTAAAGGTAGATTTGTTCGTACAAGTTACAACTGAGAGTATATTCTTTTATTAGTATCACTATCATCATGTGATATATGTTATATAATGAGATAGTGATAAAAATAGGCATGTGATGTTATATAATGAGATAGTGATAAAAATAGGGGTGTGCTATCCACACATCCCAAATTACTTCTCACACATCTCTTGTTAATTTTTGTCCGTTGATTTTCTTTAATTCATCTGATTCGACAGTCAAAAATTAAAAAGGTGTGTGAGAAGTAAAATAAAATGTATGGATATCACATCTCTAAAAATATACACTTTGTTACCTATTAAAATCTCTCCATTTAAAGCCTCAAGCTTTCTACGACAATATATGAAACTCAGCTTTTGTTTTTCTCCTAACTTTTCATGAAACTTGATTCTCATATCACATGATACAAAAGAAAGTTTCTCTCCATTTACCCAAAAGTAAGAAAGAAAGAAAGTCTCTTCAACTTTCTTTTCAACTTAAGTGATACTTATCTGCACCCTACATCTTTGTAATGCATACAAAATACAATCATCTCGTAGTGCTCCATGAAATAATGGCATGGCTAGGCCAGCTAAAACGAAAAATGCAACTTCCTTCTCAGCCTTCCGGGATCTTGCATGCATACTGCAAATACATGTAGGATTAGTATGAAAATACATATTGCATTCATACTCATGCTCATATTCTTACAGCATGAGTATGAATATGTGAACTTGGTTATAGGATTAGAGATTGAATAGGAAGTCTTGTTGGGAATGAATTTGTGAATCTATATTGTACTAAACTACTATTTGGAAGGAATTGGTTTTCTATATGGATTTTAATAGGAGAATCCTTATAAAATTTGGCTAGGATTATGTAGTATATATTTGGTGGCCTCTTATCTCGCAGTGTGTGCTCAATCCCAAATTAAGACTTATTATTAATTGAAAACCTTGAACACTGAAGAGATGAGAAGGTGCATTGCAACGTTGATGCATAAATCAGACATGACAACCGGTTTGAGTTCATTTGCAAGTTTGTTTCTTTTATGTGCTTTGCCTTATGAACATGGATTTGTGTTTTGATCACGATAACTTGCATTGCTTAATCCTAGTATTATTCTTATGCTAACATGTGGTATCATAGCCATAATTATAAGTTTTGTGATTTAAATCAATAGGTTCAAAAGCATAAATAAAATTTAAGAAAATATACCTTTTTGCGGTGTCGGGGAATCGAACACGGGTTCTAGTGTAAGGGTTGCGAATAACGACAAAACCTGTTTTAAAAAAAAGGAAAATTAGGTTCACATCATTGTTTTTGTTACTCTATTGATTAAAATCATATTTATTTTCAATTTTTTATCAAGGTTCTTGGGTATTAATAATATCATTAATTATTTGAATAATAAAATATTTTTATTTTTAAATATATTCCTTTAATGTTAAAAATGTTACAATTAGTAATATTTATATTTATGGCTAAAATTTTTATCATATATTTTTATTTTTTGTTTGTACCTATTTTTAATTTGTAAATATTTTTTAATTTGTACCAATTTTCTTTTCATTTTTAATTTGTACCCATATATTAGTTTCTTTTTGTGCCCATTTTTTAAAGTTTTATTTGTGTTTGTACCCATGTGTATACCGTCACGTGACATTGTATATTTAATCAATGATATATAGACTAATTACATATGGTATATTTATGTTTTATGCCTAAACTTTGTATCATATATTTATATTTTTAGTTTGTACCCACTTTTAATTTGCAACATTTTTTTTTTAATTTGTAGTATTTTCTTTTTAGTTTTATTATGTACCCATGTATTAATTTCTTTTAGCGCCTATATTTTTAAAAATCCATTTGTATTCATAATTTTTAATCTTTTATTTGTACCCTAATTTATTTATAATGTACACATTCTTCTTTATTAATGTACCACTTTGTTATATGTGATATGTACCATTTTTTTTAACACTATGGATACATTCTTTTGCCATTTATTATTTCTTATTTTTACATAGTTTTTATCCATTTATTCAATCAAAATGTTTGAATTGTTTTTATTGTAATTGTTTCTAATAGTATTATAATGAGGATTTTAAATTTATAGGATTATAAATCTCATAAAATATCAAACAATTAATGTCAAAACTATAAAATTATAAATATTAATAGTAATATAATGAGGTGTACAAAGTCAAGGGACCTTGATCAAACTTTGAATACTATTAAGGTTTTAATCAAAGAATGTTAAGGATTAGGACCGCATCCAAAATATCCCTTAAAACAATATTACCGTTGGGTTTTAAAAAGGATTTTACCACATGGAATTGTGGCTCAATACACAACTCCTGCTACACCACAACAAAATGGAAGTATCAGATAGAAGAAACAGAACATGGATTGGCATGGTGAGAAACATGATGTCGAGGTCTAGGTTGCCAAGTTTCTTATGGGGTAAGGCTCTAAAGACTGTCAATTATATATTAAACCGAGTCCCTAGCAAATTAGTGTCAACCACTCCCTTTGAAGTCTGGTATGGTAGAATGCCAAGTTTTGGTCACTTTCACATTTATTCATGTCGATTATATTCGATAGCATTGTACTTATTCCTGTCAGTTATATCCGATAGGAATGGTTTTAAATTTTTTTTATTTTTTTTTACAAAAGTTGTTTAAAAAATTGTAAATTTTTTTCCCTAAACTTCTAAACCATTAAACATTACGTAACATTAAGTAACATGAAACAACATTAAACAATATTAAATTACATTAAATAACATTAAACAACATAAAAAAAATATTTAACAACATGAAACTTAAACAATATTTTTAAAAACATTTAATAACATAAAACTTAAACGCTTACCCCATGCTATTTTTGGCTCAAAGATGTGCAACAAGATCCTGCTGTAGGTACTTGTTTGTGGCACGGGAACGTATCATTCTATAACGTCTCATGTACTCATTTTTAGAGATATTACCAGTTATTGGATTGAAAGGCAAATTAGGCCCATCATATATTTTTTGCATGAGCCCTTCTTAACCTATTTGGATCATCTTGGTTGTCATCGGACTCTCCATTAATATACTCATCTCACTCATCCTCCACTATCATATTGTGTAATATGATGCATGACATCATGATGGAGTCCAAATTTTCTCGACTCCACCCTCTTGCCGGTTCGCTGATGATCTTCCACCGTGCTTGTAGAATACTGAAAGCTCTCTCAACATATTTCCGGTATGCCTCTTGGTGTAAGGTAAACAACTTTTCAGCATCATTCATAGGGTTTGGAATTGCTTGGACAAGTGTCGCCCACTTTAGGTAGATACCATTTGCCAAGTAATACCCCATATTGTATTGACGACCATTGATGTAGTAGTCAAGTTGACATGCTTTACCTTCTGTCAGGCTATTGAAGATGGGTGAACGTCCAAGAACTATAATGTCATTTTGGGATCCAAGGACTCCAAAGAAAGTATGCTAGATTCATGTGTCATACGAGGCAACTGCCTCTAACACAACAATTGGCTTTCTTGACCTTTCGTAGAAGCCTCATTGCCATCCGGTGGGACGGTTCTTCTAATCTCAATGTATGCAGTCTAATGACCCTATCATGCCTGGAAACCCACGGTCTTCAGCTTTGCGAATGAGCGGATCTAGATCTTCTTGATTTGGCTCACAAAGGTATTCGTCTTTGTAAACTTGAACAATTATGTCACAGAATTGTTCAAGAGTATCAAGGTATGTAGACTCAGACATACCATGGGTTTCATCTATCAAATCAGCTGGGGAGATATAGGTCATCATTCAAAGTGCAACAGTAACCTTCTGATGAGGTGAGAAACCAGGGCAGCCTGTTCTGTCCCGCTTCTGTTAAAAGTATGGATTGACCTGCTGGACATCGCGAAGTAAACGCTTAAAGACATGACGCCTCATCCGGAAGCGACGTCTGAAACCCTCTTCTGTGTACACTGAGTTAGGGTTGAAGTAGTTGTTCATCAGATTGGCTTGCGTCATCACTCTGTTTTGTGGTTTGTAAGAGCGACTAGCAATAAAGCCACCCCATTGAGGTTGTTCCTCAGTTGGCTAACACACCATGGATGCTGCTCTGTTTTGTTTGTTGCACCTTACTTCAGCTTCTTCATCAGACTCCTTGTCTTCTCGTCTCATCTGCGCCCATTTTTCTCCCAATTTGGAATTGTATGAGGACCCTCAGTTGGAATTCATTACAAACTTGAATTGAAAGAGATTGGATTGAAATAGATTGAATTCAAAGTTATATGAATTATAGTCCAATATCCACCCTATTTATAGCAAAAAAAAAAATTCAAATCCAACGGCTAGCTAACGTCACTTAGCCGTTGGATTTGAATTTAAGTTGTAGTTTTTAAATAATAAATTATGTTTGGCCCACGGTTGGAGACGATTTTTTGTGACAAGGCTAAAACGAGCCCTATGACCCTTTGGCCCTCGATTAGAGATGTAGGCAAATATGACTATGTACTGTTCATTGCATTCGGTTGGAGTTGCGCACACATCCTTTCATTATGAGGTGTGATATCTACACATTCCATTTTACTTCTTTCACACCTTTTTAATTTTTGGCCGTTTGATCAGATGAATTGAGGAAGATCAACAGACAGAAATTATCAAGGGTGTGTGAGAAGTAAAATGGGATGTGTGGATAACATATCCCTTCATTATTTGTACGTTTACCGTAATTATCTAGAGGAAGTTGAATAGTAAGCAGTAGATTTGTGAAGGGAAATTTAGATTAGAGTTAATATCTTATTAACAATAGAGTTAAATAAAATGCATGGCCCGGGTTGTGGGGAAAACTCACAAGCTCAACAGCATGTTTGTGGACGAGTTCGAGTTTACAATGATAGGTTTACAAAGACATGAGGTCATCTGACCCCGTCGATCCCTGCAGAATCTGAGTAGTGGTTGGGACTCATGTAGGACTTTGGGAAAAGATACACGATCCATACGAGAGAGAGAGAGAGAGAGAGAGAGAGAGAGAGAGGTTAGTTTAAATACAATATTTCTTAAAACACATCGATCACACATCGAACACACACTTGTCAGCCTTACAACTTGCACCTGGCTCTCATCTCTCTCTCTCTCTGTCTATCTTTCGGCGGCATATTACGTCCCTTCCATCTGAATTCTGACCTGGGTGAGTTTGTAAAAGCCAAAGCCACCACGCTGTTTCTGAATCCTGATGTGAAAATTCATATTCGATTTAACGCGCTCTACAGATGGTAGAGTGTATCCATACATTATAGGCCTGATGTTAATTGCGAGATAGCATTGATAGGGATGGGCCATGTGGCTGCTCACTCACATGCAGGAGGCGAGGCAGAGATAAGAGCAACCGAGCAACTCGACCCGTTTTACTTTATATATTAATTCTTTGTGTGAAAATTCACTTATTTGGAAAGCAACGATCACTATTCACAAATGGCCTAATCGGATAAATGATCTTCGTGGTCATAAGGTATTCGGATGATAACTCATGTGGTAAAAAAATTCGGATTTAAACCACTGTGATGACAGTCTGTTAGGATTTAAACCCCTGTGGTCTAAGTCTGTTAGGATTTATGCCCTTATGTCATTCCTTCATTAGGTTTAGGTTGGCCAAATCGGATAAATGGTTCACGTGGTCATAAGGAATTCGGAAGATAGCTCCTGTGGTAGAAAAAATTCGGATTTAAACCCCTGTGGTCTAAGTCTATTAGGATTTATGCCTGGAATTAGAGGTTATGTTATTCCTTCGTTAAGCTTACAGGTGGAGCAGAGTTTCTCTGAGTATCTATCAAAATAAATATCTTACAATAAAAAGGGGGGAGAGAAGATTTCAGTTTATGGTAAAAAAATTCATTTATCTTAGTTATTTCACAAGAAGAAAAAGACGAAAACAGAGGATGTTTTGAATTTCAAATAGTTAATTTCACCAATAGGATACGAAGACTTACTTCACATTTACAATTACACAAAAAAAACTATTTATCTCAGAGATGTTTACGTAAAATTCTGGGAAAACACCAACGATTACTGTCTTATTTGTCAAAGAAAAATAGAATATGTATAAAGAATTAATTAATCGGTTAGACATTCGGGAGTCAAAAACTCATTAATTTTATAAAGGCATTTTGAATTCTTTGATTTATTAGATCTTGAATTTTAATGAATTATGTGATTTATTAGTTCCACCTGTAAGCTTAGCGGAGAAATGATAGAACCTCTAGTTTCGGGTATAAATCCTAACAAACTTAGACCACAGAGGTTTAAATTTAATTTTTTTTTACCACATGGACTATCTTCCGAATACCTTATGACCACGGGACCATTTATCCGATTTTGCCAACCTAAACCTAATGGAGGAATGACAGAAGGGCATAAATCCTAACAGACTTATACCACATGGGTTTAAATCCTAACAGACTATAACCACAGAGGTTTAAATCCAAATTTTTTTACCACATGGGCTATCATCCGAATACCTTATGACCACGATGACCATTTATCCGATTAGGCCTTCACAAATATATTTTTTATTTATTAATATTTTCTTGATCTTATCTTCATATATCATTATCGTCTTAAATTTTTTAATAAAATTTTTAACCAATTTCGGTGCATAATGTATCATTATCCATTAGTAATATATGCTCATATTTTTGTTAAGATTTTCGACTATTCATATAATGTAACGTGTTATTATTCTTTAGTAGTATCTGCTCATATTTTTGTTTAATTAAGTTGTGAACTTTGCAAGATTTGTAAGAGTGAATATTGTAAATTTTTTGGACTTTTTAAATATTTTATTTATTTTTAATCGTTGGATTAATTTGAGCATTGAATTTTTTAAATATTTTGAAATTAAATGCGCCACAAAGCACCGCGTGCCACAACAACAGCTTCATTTTCGATTTTTTTTCCGTTGGAATCCAAGGTCCTCGTCAATAAACCGATGGAAATCCAACGACTGGCGCGCCTAAATCGGCGTCATTCGGCTGACTTCGGTGCACGTGGGTGGGGCCGGCCTTCTGCTGCTTGACGTCAGGCCCGACAATTGTTGCAAGGGAGTTCGAACAGGCTTCCCGAAGACCACCAATTCCCTGCCCAATTTTGCACCGGTTGGACCATCATTTTTTTGGGTCAAGGGCAATTTAATGCAATTGCCTGCGGATTGGGCCACCGCTGGACTTTCTCTAATTCGTTCTCACAGATTGGAGGAAAAGCACTTTTCTTTCTGAGATATGCCAGTAGTTTTTTAAATTGACATTTATGATAACGAGTAATATTTTTGTATAATTAATCGTTTATTTTCCGAATATACATGAATAATTTATTTTTTTAATTGAACGAATGAAATGAATTAAATTATTTGTATAGTAAAATAACATCAGAGATTACAAATAATATATGATGTTTTTTATTTATTTATGCTTATGAAGAAATGTAAAGCAAGCATGAGATAAAGATTTATCTTGGATCATGCATATTGAATGAGGATTTTTTTCAGATCCTTTTTGTGGAGATCGAAGGGATTCTTACATCCTAACCGTCCGTTGTATATCGTGGGATCAATTTTCATTAGGTACTATTTGTGTTTAAATATAACTAAAAATGTCAAATAATTTATGACCGCACAATATACGATGAATGACTAAGATGTAAGAATCTCTAGGATCTCCATAATTTTGATCCGGATAGGATCCAAATCCATGCATATTTGTAGTCTACAAAGATTGGCAATGGTTGACTACAGTATTGAATGCATCCTTGGTGACATCGAGCTTCTAGTACAAAGGTTAACGTTTGTGATGTTTTCGATTGTGCCTAGGGAGAGTAACCGTGCGGCTCACTCGGTGGCGAAGTTTGTGATTTTGTTTGGGATTGTATTGGGCCAAAGTTTTTGTTTAATGTTCTAGCCCACGATGTAAACATTCCTATTCGTCTCTAATATATCCTATCTTAGGTTAAAAACAAAAGATTGGCAATAGTTGCAATAAGTTTAAGAAGGTTAAAGGCAGGTTGCATGCATTATTGGGGTATCAATGTTATCGGATTTGTACAAACACTGAGCTTCCCCTCCTCAACAACACTACATCAACCGTAACCGAGACAACTATGACTTGATGTTAATATCAACGATGTGAATAGAAATGATTGCTCCACCCTTCTAGATAAGAACCTTGTGTATTGATTATGTCGTTCGTACGTAGCTTTTACAAAAGTATATTTTTTTATATTTTGATCATGTTACAGCATTATATTTATTCAATTTGTGTGAGAAACTGAAGAATTTGGCTTGTAAATGATTGTATATTTTTTTATGTCTCATTTCTTCATCCCGACACTCTAGCTTAGTAACGAATATGTTTTTTTTTTTCAATTGATTAAATATATCTTTTTGTATATATCGTCTCATCGTTAGATTTTAACTTTCGACGTGTCTATTCATTTTAGCATTTAACACGGATTGAAAGAGAAGAACCCAAAACGATATAAAACAAATTCTTTCTAGCTAGTTGTTACACCACAACACAGTTGAAGCCTTGAAGATAATGTAGAGAACACATAGCTATGGGAAATGGATACTCAGATAGGGAGAGGACCTTTGTGTTTAATCCTCTAAATGTGGATTGTATTCCTTAAACAAAATTTGGGGGAAAATGTTTAATGAGCTGAATGAGGATCTTCTTCGGATCCTCTTTGTGAGGATCTTGGGGATCCTCAAATTATGTTCGTTCATCGTGCATCGTGCGGTTAGAAATTGTTTTAAATATTTCTATTTAAAAATAAACATGAACAGAACATGATAAAAACTGATCACACGATGTACAATGAACGAACATGATAGGAATCTCATAGAGAGGATCCTCATTCGAATGAGCTAGGCATCCTACCTCGTACATTACTTGGTCCTTGAGCACGGACGGAGCCAATGAAGGCTCACTGGGAGTAGATGCTCCAACTCAAATAATTCGTTTGTTTAGTTGCAGACTACAATTATATAATATACACATATTATCTTTGAAGAAAATATATATATCTAATATCCAGCATACATTCATTCTACTTATACTCCATATCAAATATTATATGAGCAATAGTGCTCTTGTTTTGTGATTCAAACCGAAAAAAACCCTCTCCTGTCTATCATGTACTTATATTTTTCTCATCACTTTGCTACTTTCCACTACTATATTAAAATTTTTGTAACATTAGAATTGTGATACATCATCATTTGAAATCATCCTTAATATCATATTGCATATAATCATATTATAATAAGGTTTTCTTAGTTGTTTTCGGTTGCTCCCACTATAAGAAATTTTTAGTTCCGTCCTTGTCCTTGAGAAGAGGGTAGCCAAGGGTGGAGGTGGGAAAGGGACCCGACATCAGATATTCGAGAGGCCATCATTGTCCCAATTGTTTGACTCATGGCACTCTACGTCCGTCTTCCCTTTTGACCTGTTGCCATCCTGAAAGATTACCTTCTGGCTCATGGCAGCACAATAATACATTGTCGGCAAAAATGGCGTAGTAGATATTATACAAGATTTGTTCAAGTTTATAGAACGGTTGCGTTTCACCACTACTTACCTCGATATTGTTTTAATGTAATTATTCATGTAATCAGTAAGTGCGGAATTTTTATGCCAAAGCTTTGATGCAATTAAAAGTGCAACCATTTAGTATTATTTGTGATTGTTTTGTAAGATGACCGATATATACTTTTTTACTTTGTTCAACAGGATTACATTCTTCTTGCAATTGTGTATAACATTTGGATAGATTAAAGAGGTAAGAATGTGCAAACAAAAGAAGTATGCAGAATTCATTACTGTTTTACTTTCCTGCATTAAGAATATTACCATCGTATTCTTCAACTAATGTTGGTATTTCTCTTAATATAGCTTCCTTTTTATTTTCCGAAAATTTGTAAGTTGAGTGATTAAGAGCGTTTATCTTTACATATAGGATGTTGTGTTCGATTCCTTATGAGTTTGCTCTTTCATTCGCAGAAGGATGTGAACAAACCAGTTTACAGATCACACAAAATCTGCAACGAACTAGAAGTGAGCTCCAGAAGCTTGCAAAGTAAAGATTCGTGCCATTTCCAACTAAATTGTGGAGGCCATGCTTCTGCATAGAAGAACCAAGTTTGGGGATACCATAGGTTGAACTAGGGTTCCCGTTTTGGATATAATCAAAAGCCCATTCGCATAAAGTTCGTATCACTGCCTGTAAAACACCAAAAGGGCATATCTTGCGTGATGGCCCTTGATTCACCTTTGATTTACTCAACCAAAAGGTCGGAAATAAATAAGGGTGTGCATGAAGAGAAAACGGGCCTGTGCATCTCCCTGAAACAAATTACCGCTGCTGAAATAATACGTTCGCTTGCCAAAACCACTTTCGATTCTACAACCTTTCTTTTTCCAGTAAAAAAAAAAATTATTTTCAACGTCTCCCCATTGAATTCTTGGAAGGTTGATCTCTTTATCTCTTGCCAAGGCAGGCTTAGAAATCTGTATTCACAGGCCGCTGAAAAAAAAGGGAACAATTTTACAATGTAGGTAAAAATTCAACACCTATGAATCATGATTGCCAAAATAGGCTACTGCACCGAGACCTCTCATCTTAGAACGACGTTCAACTTGCTCTGCACCAACTCTCTTACATTCCACTGCATACAGAATCGAAACAGTTATGGAGGTGTGAATGCTCCTATGAAGGAAAGATGAGATTACATAGGCTTGTTATCGGACTTACCTGCAACTTATTAATTTCATCATCTGTGAGCGAGCGTTCCATGGATCGATATGCGATTCTGTAGCAGTGACTGGTCATTCCTTTCTTGTTTGTGAAATTGTCTATCAATTGTACCTGGCAATCATGGAATAGCTATTTCAGAAAACTGCATAACCCCGCTTCCAATATACTGTCAGGTATTAGAGATCACTTCATCAGACTCCAGACTATGTTGGGGCGAAATATTTGATGGACAAATATCAGTGGTAAAACTTCCACACTCGGATTACAAATAACTTTCTAGGTGTAGGAATTATTCCGCCGAACCAATTTAGTAAGGTTGATATGGTTAATTAATATAGCAGTTTAAGTGTGGGGATTATATATAACTTTCGAATCTTCCAACTTTAAGCCACTTTGGTAGAAAATCGTTTCAGAAAACTAGCTGCACTGAAGACGTCAAGTTAGAGCTGCTTTTCATTTCCAATAAACATCAACGTATCCCTTCAATCATAATGTTCAACGTCTACAAACCTCCAGAAAGTTTATGAGTGAAAACAGGCATACCTCCTCTGCAAGATCTCCAGCAACTTCTCTAACAACTTCACATAGATTGTTTTCGGTGAAAGACTCATTTATCCAAAAACTGACATCTTTGTAACAAGGAGGATACTGAAACGAAAATAAAGAAACCTTATAAGAAATGCTAGCAAGCAGTAATTTACCCTCAAACTAGTAGTTAGATCCATAACTACCAAGATCTTAGGAAGCAATATTTTTTCAAGGCAATCAACAAATCCATTCATATATCAACTGCTGTAAGATCATCATTTATTTGTTCTTTCTTTTTTCATGATTCAATTTTTGCTTTCTATCTTTTGATTTACAAGATATAACAAAAGGGCAGCCCAAGCTCTAAACACATGAAGGAAGGAGGCATGGAGGCATGGAGGTCAAAGATCTCACTAAACTTTATCTTAATTTTACACAATAATAAGTGACCAGAAAACTCAGTAACCAGACAAAAAAAAAAAAAAACATGGTAATTTCCTCTGTGTGAGTTGCAACATTACCTTGGAAAATGGCTTGAATTTGACTCCCAGCTGGCCACTCGAAAACTATATCCAAAATCCAAAATTGGACAATCAGATACTGGATTAGAAATGACAAGGACTTTATTACTTGCTTATTTCACTTGTAAGTCTTAAAATCGAGCTAATGGAATATATCTGAAAAAAAGAGAGGAAAGAGAAAGAAAAAAAAAATCATATTTAACACATTCAGGAACTACCTGAGAAGTGAATCTCTCATCACTTGACCAGAAAAGACGAATATCAGGGATGTCAAATAAAACCATTGCCAGCCGTTCCAATCCAAGTCCGAAAGCCCAAGCAACATTGTCTGTTTTGCCACTTCTCCTCAATATTTCTTGTTCTGTCACCCCACAACCCAAAACTTCCAACCATTTTTCCTGGTATTGTATTCAACATCAGCTTATAAAATTGATTTAATGCTAAAAATATTCATGCATCCAAGCATCAATTCAAAAGAAATGACAAGGGGTTTCAAAGCATGAACTGTAACAACAGAAAACTTTCCTTAACATTTAAGAACCACAACTTATATCAATGGCCACTAGTTCAACATGAGATTTAAATATCAACAGGTGTCCCAGTTCAAGGCATGTCAAAAGCACTAGTTGAATATGAACAGTAATACTGAGGAATAGAAACAGTCAGAATAGAAAGTATCTCCTGGGAGTTGCACAGATATATTTTTGATAAGTTTTACTTTTTCGTAACCAGAAAGAAAAAGTTCTATTACTTTTTCATCTACATGCATTCAACTCCTTGTGTTTTGGTTTCTAAGGGTCTCAAGGGACCTACATGTAATCTAGGACAGGCATCAAGTTTAAATCTAGCGTAAACACCTACTTCCACTCTAGAATTCCTAGATATCCCAGGCAGTAGATAAAACAAGTTATACAGGCAGAAGCAGAGTTCCAAATTTGGAAGTATCCATATTATATATGTACAATTATACATACATACATCAGAAATAGCATGAAGTAGATTCACAATCCAAAACAAACACGGAATGTTATTTTGTGCCCCCAAAATGATCATAGTCAGTAGTATACCTGAAAAAATATCTCAAGTTCAAATGATGGGTCGGTAAATGGGAAATATGTATCAACCCAGCGCATTTCCACAGAACCTGAAAATTTCAATTTAATCAACTTAGATGTTCCAAAACAACTGCATCATTCATATAATTTATACATGTATAAATAAAATAAACTAAGAAAACAATTGAAGAATTTTTAAAGCAAATAACACTCCATATACCTATTTGCTATTTGTTGGATACTAAAGCACTCAAATGGCAAACCAAATTATAGCTTGTCTATGAGATACCAAGCACAGTGGTTCAAGATAGATTTTACCAAATAAGTGGCGTGCCAAACCCTCTAGACATTTCTTTAAATCTCCAGCGGCATAAGATGTGCCATCTGTCCCAGATGCCTCCCAATCTTGTGGAGAAAAAACACGAACACCTTCCATCTATATGGGCAGGAAATAAATTCATTACATAAGGCAGAATCCCAAGAAGCTAAGCAGCATTGACGTCTTATTGTAAGCATTAGAGTTAAGAAACCTGATGGAACACAGGGTAATGAGTTGAGTCAATGGAATCCCTACGGTACACATCCCCCGTTACAAGGAAGTGAGTATGTCCTCTTCTCAATATTTCGGCCTGATGAGCACTTGTATGACACCTCAAAACTGTTTGAGAGTCAATATAGTATGTATCGTTATAACTTCGACTCACATGATCAGCAGGAACCAAAACATCGTCAAAATTCTGAAAGAATTGAAAATTTTATTCACTGTCAAGAAGTAAGTCATAGGTTCTTACAATCTTACAAGGATAAAAGAGCATTGCAATAACGCACATCTATAATTCTTCTCTTATGAAAAATGCATGACATCATCAATGAGGTTAACAATCCACAAACATAGTAGATATGAATGATAAACACTGGAAGCTAAAGATTCTTTATCCCTTCATTTGGCGTATTTCATGGCCCAATTTTTAATAAAATCAAGGTCATACCTCTTTAACAGACACAATTGGACTAAGATTATCAAACTTATCGAACTGATTCGAGTAATTGGTGTCAAAATACTCGTATATTGCATTCTTCAAAATCCCAAGTGGGTGCTGATCTCTTCTGTGGAGTTGGAGTCCAAGCTTTGCGAAAATTGTATCCGGAACATTGTTTGTGGGGTCATCCCTCAGCACATCTACAAACGCATAATCCAAAATTATTATGCCAATAACAAATCTTTCAGAAAACCGAGTCGGCAACTTTCCATTTGTGCAAATCCGACACAGCATCAAACGCAACATATGACGAGAGTTCTAACATGCTTCCAAGAGTTTGTTAGACTTAGGCCATCAAACAGACATCCAACATTGGAATGGAATGTACTCGAATCGGAAACAAGTATTCCAGAGTGCAACGCCTTTATGTGAGATACAATTCTAACAAGTATACGAAACAAAATGCAAAATTTTTCAACCAACCAATTGCATACCGAACAAAATATACTGCAGCCTTAATGAATAATAAAATAAAAGGGCGAACCCAAGTTGTTAAAACGTAAAACCAATTCAAATATAACAGTTTAACAGAAAACTACAACTTATGGAATGAAGCAATTCAAAGTTTCGGGTTGTAGAAATTCAAGCCAAGTACAAAAATTTCATCACCACTCAAACCCAATACGGAAAAACAGCAAAAATATAAAAAACAAGAGCAACCCAGATGAGGGAAATGGTTAAAGTTACCATCTTTAGCAATCTTGACGCCGCCCAGCTCGAGCACCGAAGCCACCGGCTGCCTCCATTTCTTGCTGTGAAGCTTATCGGAGGAAAGAGCTGAAGAGGAAGAAGAGAACGGCAGGCAGAAAGTGAAGCTTCTGAGGCAAGCTGCGCGGAGAGAAGGTGAGGTTTTGGAGAAGAGAGTGGTCTGCGCAGATGAGAAGGCCGTTGCCATTCTCGTTGGGTCTGAGAAGAGCTGTGCGTGGCAGAGTCTCTACTCTTTATCGAAGATTTGGGGCTTTAATTTTCTTTTCTTGAATTTTTTTCTCGTTGGGAAAAAAAAAAAATTTCTCGAATTTGGGAAAGAGGATCCTTTCTGGATTCACTTTGAGTGGATCCTAAGGATCCTTACATTTTAATCGTTCATCGTGCGATAAGTTTTCGTTAGATATTTGTGTTTAATTTTAAATAAAAAAAGTCAAATGATTTATGATCACAAGATACACAATAAATGATTAAGATGCAAAAATAGTGAATCCGGATAAGATCCAATTCCGGGTTTGGGTTTGGTAAAATTGAAACGCCCAACCTCGTAGCAAGGCCTAAGGCCATATATGTATCATTATGGTCTAGCACACTAATGAAAAGCAATGCCAATCCGGACACGATAAGTTACGTAATTTGAAATCCGTACGAATCATAAATAAAATGTGTACACCATTAACACCGTTCAAGTAATATTATGTTCACAAAATGATAATATTATAGTCGGATTTTCCTATTAGACTTGCGCGAGTTGACACCCTTACTGCACACACTTTTAAATTGTTCTCTCTATAACTCTTTTAAGTTTATATAGAGAGGTATTTTGAAGTTATTTCTTGGAGATATCTTACAAGCACTTCGCACTAAGCTGCTTAGACAATGCATATCTTGAACATATTTCTTCCAACCCTATTCATTGTGGCTCTAAGCCTTTGTGTGCGGATTTGGATCCCATATGGATTCAAATTGTGAAGATTCTAGGGATCTTCGCAGCTTAGTTATTTTTTTTATTTAAAATTAAACACAAATATATAGTACTGATGAAAACTGACCGCACGATGTTCGATGAATAGCTAGGATGTGAGGATCTTCTTCCTTTATGTGCTGCCTATGGTCTAAAGCATCATTGGCTTTACCCACTTCCTTTGAATAGTATAGCTTTCTCATGAAAGCCTTACAATTTTACATTAATATTTCAACAGAGATTGAATCGACTTGTCATGGAAACAATCACTGAACCTCAAACACCAAAAAGAAAAGAAAAAAAGAGGGAACGAATTAGAGGAATTTTGATTAACTTCGAAACACAAAACAATCATTGAACCTCAATTGTTAAAATATTGCTTGAAAGAAAAACAAGAAATAAAAACCATCTCTAAACGCAATCATCCCACAAAGTAAATAGTTGAAAAACATAAAGGAAAGGAAAACATATAGAATACTACCAGATTTAAGTCTAAGGGATAAACTATAGCATGTAGAAATAAACCAACAGAGTTATATATTTCTACTCATCTCCTTTCAAGCGGATTGAGCACGTGACCGATGAATAGAACCGTTCCAGTCATTTCCTCTCTGATGAAAAACAGGAATGGGTGATCAGCCACAAAGTCTATCATTTTAGTCGGTTCATCGTCGTGTAGAGAAAATTGTATTTCATCAACAGTTACAGCTGCAGCTTTTGTGCCTTCTTCATCAACTTCAATGAAGGACTTATGGATAAGTCTGGCCTTACCTCGGGGTGACTCCACCATCTCTGTCAGTTCACCATCATCACTAAAAGGCAACACCAGTCCTAAATCCTTGAGAATATCGGAAGCTTCAAAGCCAGAGGTGATCTTAAACCTTGGCATTTTGAACAAACGAACTGGGACTAGTGGTTCGGGGCGATGGCAATCTAAGAAATCATGCTGGGAACAAACCCTCTCGACCAAAGCTGGGAGCCCATCCCTTGCATCGGGAAGTAATAAGTGCATTGCAAACTGCCGCTTCTCGTCTTCGCCTTGTTCGTAAGGAAGCTTCAAGATTTTGAAGCCATCAAAGACTTTTACAAACCGGTCCCCGTAGCTTCTCATTAATGGTGCCTTAACAAAAGTACCATCGAGAAGGTAGAAGCGACACTCTTCTGTCTCCGATGCATCAAACGGGTCGCTCCACACTCCTTTGAAGTATATTGCATTTGCAGCTATAAGCGTGGTTTTGTTGTTAATTGTCCCAGGACCAAGAACATCTTTGATAAGGCCCTGCGTCGCCTTTTTAGCCCATGCGTTCACTTCAGCTCTCGCTTCTTCAGGGTTGGTCAGGAAATTAACTTGTTTTATAGCCGCCTTGTGAACAGTTTCCACAACCTCTTTGAAAGAAGGTTTGATGGAGACAGATTCCTCAACCCAGAGGCCATTGGCAAAGCTCAGGCAGGGACCGCCTCTAGCGGATCCATCTGCAAAGATCAGAGGGACAAGATGGCAGGAGAGGGAGTTGAGTTCGTCGACGGACTTGGACTTGAAGAAAGAGAGCAACTGCTCCTTTGTGGGACCCTTTGAACCTGCCGTTAACAGCCACAGGACGACCTGAATGGACAGCGGCGAATACACCATGTTCTTGTCTTTGCCGTCAGTGGTGAGCAGTTGCTTAGTAATTTTGAGAGAGACATCGGTTAGGTTGCTGAGGGATTCTGTGGTCGACTGAGATACGTACAAACAAACAAGCAACCTCCAGTTACAAGGAAATTAAACACAAATAATAGGGTTTAGAAACCAACCAGAAATCATAGATATTCAAAAACCCCAAGTGAATAACCAATGCTTAATTCTAAACTCCAACAATCAGAAGTGCTACACAAATTTAATTATTATCATCCAGAAATATTATATTATAAGAACAATTAAACCAACATTGGATTGACCCCTATATAGTTTAGGGAAAACAGATTTAACATACATTAAACCCTAAACCCTAAATCCCATATAGAGAAACAACTAATTGCCCAGTGGTGAAAGCGGCATGCAATATTTGGAATCAAAACCTAAATAGTATGGTTTTTAATTTCAAAGAGTACAGAGCTAGGGTTTTGAAGGAAGAATAATGAAAAATCTACTCACCATGTTGTACGAAACAATTTTGGCAGCCACGCTGGTTTTGAAGTAGATTTGGAAGGGAGTGGGGAAGCGAGAGGCGTTTAAGTGAACTTTTTATTGTGGAAGGGGGTAGAATTTTCGTTTTAATATAGAAAAATTAGAAGGGGCGTGAAAAACTTGGACGCCCTTGATAGCCAATTGGGCCCAAACAGTGCCTATTTGTGAATGTGTTTATGTAGAATGTATTTTAGCTCGCTATCATGAATCTCGCCGGATTCACGAAATTTATCTCTCATTGATTGTAATTGGACCAATTAAATTGGTTGTAATCAATTAGCTTAAGCCATTTTACATGGAAATTGATTTTTGTTGAATTAATTTTTTTATAATAGTACAAACATATATAGTATACAAGAGTTGACGTGAATGGACAAGGGCAAATACACCATGTTCTTCTCTTTGCCTTCAGTCGTGAGCAGATGTTTAGTAATTTTGAGAGAGACATCGGTTAGGTTACTGATGGATTCGTTGGTCGACTGAGAAACAAAAAAACAAAAACCTCCATTTACAAGGAATACAATAATTAACCTAACAATGAGAAACCCTAAATCCAATATAGAAAAACAACTGATAGACCAGCGGTGAAAAATGCATGCAATTTTTGGAATCAAAAGTTCAAATTGAATTGTAAACAGTAAGGGGATTAATGTTCAAAATTTAAGAAATTAGAATTCAAAATCAAAAGGAAAATTGAAAGCTAGGGTTAGGGTTTTGCACTGGAGAACAATCAATAACAAAAGGGAAAGTTACTTTAATATCGCGATTGGGGAGAGAGAAGGGGATATTGCGACAGGGGAGAGAAACATGATCAATCTCGGTCATCAAATCAAAGTCAGGGAAGGGTGTCGGCTCTTCAAACAACGGCATATAACTCTCAAATTCAAATTCAAAGGCGCCAGGAGAATGAGGCTGCTGGAAGTTAAAGAACGGCGTCTGCTGCTGAAACGTCAACGGAGTTACAAAGGCCGGGGTCCAAGGAGTGACGAAGGAGGGGTTCCAAGACGGCTGCCCGAAGGCTGGGTTCCAAGACGGCGTCCCCAAGTCTGGGATCGACGAAGGCGGCCTGAAGGCTGGGTTCCAAGACGGTGGTCCGAAGGGTGGGTTCCAAGACGGCGGCCCCAAGGCTGGGGTCGACGACGGCGGCCTGAAGGCTGAGTTCCCAGACGGCGTTCCCATGGCTGGGGTTGAAGGCGGCGTTCCCAAGGCTGGGGTTGAAGACGGCGGCCCGAAGGCTGCGGTCGACGAAGGCGTCACGTATGGGGACAACGAAGATTGATCTCCGAACATCGTCTCTCGCTTTTGAATGTAGAGAGGGAGAGTGGTGTAAGTCAGCTGTTGGACGTTTTGGGGTTTTGAATTTTGGATTAAATTTCTGTACAATGGTTGCAATATATATAGAGAGGGTTTAACCTAAGCCTTTTTGCGGAATGAATGTTCCAAATTATTATAAAGTATAATTGGGTGTTTTTATTTTTATTTTTTAAAAACGATATTATTTATAGTTCTATATTAGGGAAAGAGGTGGGCTTAGCATAGCAATAATATGGTTCAAACTCGTATTTGACGAAAATTGAACCTAGATCTTTCACTTACAAGTTAAAAGAAATACCACTTATAATTAGGAAATAAAAAGAAGGATTGAGAAATTATGTGGAGGATATTTTTTATTATTTATGTTTTCATTTATAATAATTATAGCGTATTTACTTGTCTTGCAAGTAAGACAAACTTCAAAGTATAATCCTAAATACAATATGTTGGTGATTTATTCAATCACATATATATTATAATTAGTATCACAAAACTAGGAGCTTTTTCTTTCGGAATTTTTTTTTCTTTTTCTTGTGATCAATTTAATTTGTTTTTTCTTGGGATCCTTTTTATAAATAATATCAAAATATATATCATGCATACTACAATATTTTCCAAATAATCTTAATTTAATATATAAAATTAAACGATTCACCATTTTTCTGCAGTCGTTGATTAACAGTCACGAAAGAATAGTGTCCAAGGAGGTATTGATTGATTACCATTATAATAAACGATATCCAATAAACGTAGATTAAGTAGCATTCCGAGACAAAGATTATACTCTAATAAGGCTTGATCATTTGGAGAGATTTTTCAGTGTGTCGGGAACATGGTCCATAAAATGTATAACAATACAATGATTGGAAATTCATGTTTTTGTTAACCAATTAGGTTTGTTTGGGGTTATTTATCTAGAGAATACTTTTGTTCTTAAGCAGTTATAATCTTATTGTGTTTCATACGAAAGATACTTACAAGTGTTTCCTAACACCATCTTCAATATAGGGGCAAAAAACTTAAACTTTAGCCTTTATTTTTAACTATTCATCTATACGTATGGGTCAAATAGTTTTTTTTTT
>VIEB01000253.1:388675-400351 GCA_006547085.1 Malus baccata
TGGGTTGCAATTCCTGGCAATATTTTTATCAAGGCTTAGTTATGCACGGTATCCTCACCCCTTAGTTTGTACGTTTTCCCGGTTTATTGAATATCTTTTTTACTCAAAAAAATAATAATTATAGTGGACTTACTTGTCTTGCAAGTAATACAAAACTTTAAACAATAAGATTTTCTAGATCACCTCAGAATTCTAAATATAATATACTAATGATTTATACAATCACACATATATTATAATTAATATCACAATATTAGGAAAATTTTCTTTTGGAATCCTTTTTTTTCCTTGTGAGCAATTTCTTTTTTTGTGTGAAGTTGAGGGGGGCATTTTTCTTCTTTTGTGTCAGATCCTAGTCCAAATAATCTCAGTATAATATATAAAAATAAACGATTCGATTGTATACTCTAAATGTGGAAATTGATTTTCCTTGGATTCATTTGTGTAATACCACAAACATATATGGTATACAAGAGTTGACTTGAATGGCTAGGCTAATTGATATCAATGAGAGATCAATCTAGGTGAATCCGGCGAGATTTCCGATGGCGAGAGAATCTTGCTGACATATATGTTTATGGTCTAATTGTTTTTAGTATAAACATTTTTGGAATTGTTATTAAACATTTAAGTTTTTCTACAAAAGCGTTTTTGGCTGTGAAAGCACTTTTAAAAGCAATTATTTTGTATAGCGCACTTCATTTAATAACACCTCAAATGAAATACATTAATAACTTGCATCAAATTAATACACAGCACTAGTACAAAAACATGTTTGCGCGACGAAAACTTGCGCGATGCATAAAATTATGTCGCGCAAAACGGCTTTGCGCGACGTAGGTGTACGTACGTCGCACAAAGTTGTTTTGCGCGACGTAGAACGACGTCGCGCAAAACAACTTTGCGCGACGTAGGTGAGCATGCGTCGCGCAAAGTCAACAACTTTTTTTTTTTCATTTGATCAGTTTGGGAGGTAGAAACTGCATACCCAGTTGCAGCAGCTACCTCCATCGCCCATCTCTCTCTTCAAAACCGTCTACCAGATCAGGTTTGAAGTTTGAATTACTAGGAATAGCCATAATGCCTAAATCTGTAATCGTTAGAAACAGTGCTATTATTTTGTATGTCTTGCTCTCCCCAAATCCCACATTAGTTAAAGTCTTGTGATGATTATGATGATTGTTTCTTAAGCGTTTAGATCTTTGTGTACTTGCAGTTCTTTTATTATCCTTATTGACTGATTTGGCTCTTTTCTCTAGCAAGCAATGCATTAAAAGCAAAGGTGATAAATTAGTTGGGGAAAAGAAATAGGCTTATATCCAGGTGAGGAGGACCCTGAGTACAACTTAAGAAATTACTAGGAATAGCATTGTGAGGCCTAGATGTCAATTTGCCAGGACTCCATACATGCGCAATTTTGGTCTTTAGTAAAAACATCTAAATGATGATGGGTATGTCCTTGATGAAGTACCCGGTTAGCTATTTTTACGAAGGACAAAATACCGTATATGTATGGATTCAAACACCACCATCAAATGGATAAGAAATTGGCGTCCAGTCCATCGGAGCAATTCATGATGTCTCCAACATGTTGGAAGATTTTATTGGCAATGGGAAGTTAGACCCATCGAGATGACGAAGATGGCTTGCTCACGACGTTAAGAGTAGAATTGTCATCTTGAGCTCCTAATCAATTGTTATATTCCTAATGTATATGGTTAATTTATGTCTCCACCACTCATGTATCATTCTTTGCATGCGATACAAAAATAAGGATTCAATGACCAAAAAACATGGTTGTTGCAAATTCATCCAAATTCATGGGAAATAAATTATGCTTATATCTTTCTCATGTTGTGTACATATTATTGAATTGATCTATTCATTTGTCAAAAAAAGTGAACTAGTCGTGTTTAATTACATCAAATTTGTCAAGCTGATGTTGCCTAGCTGGTATTCGTGTCGCCTACTTGCCAATACGTTGAAAATACACTCACTACTTGCATAGAATTTCATAATTGTAGGTTGTATTTGGCTTGGAGACTTTGTGTTTTTACTTTCTTTACCATATTTTGGTTCAGAAAACCAACAGTTCCGTTAATCTGGAATGTTAAATCTAGTATATTGTTCTTGCAGACTTGTATTTTGAAGGTTAGCACATGTTGTTTAGGGGGTTCCAAGCTATGGCCACCCCACTTCACTAAGCTGTGGCCTCCCAAGTTCATAAAAACAAAGATGGCTATTACATGTTGCAAAGGATGTGCTCACAAAATCAAGAAGAAATTGCGGTACAAAATCTGTTTTTTACTTCCCTCTTGCAGTTGATCATGAAATTAGGAATATCTGTACAGATAAAACCGGTTAAAAATTCTTAACAAAAATTAAACTAGGAAACAATTTGATTAGAACTTTGTAATTGGTTCTGTTTGTTCTTATGGTATTAGTTTGTTTCTTTTCACTTGGTACTGCCTTTTGTAATCAACTTTTTCACTCTCATTATTTACTCTTATTGGTGATGACAGAGGCATGCCTATTGTATCTCATATAAGAGGAGAACTAATAAAGGAGAACTAAGGAGAACTAAGGAGAACTAAGGACTAAATTAAGAGATAGATGCGTAAAGTGAACTAAAGGGTGCATAAATCACTTTATATTAAAATGAAGTCTAAGAGAAATTTAACTACATTTGAGATGTCACAGTGTACATAAATCACTTTATTTTCTTCGCTAAATTAATTTTTATTAATTTTATCTATTTTATTTAGTTTTAGTAATTATTGTGATTTAGTTTATTTGTATGCACATATTTTTGTACATCACCTACAAAATTGTTTTGTGTTGTACGAAGTTAATACTACTTAACTTCGTATCCTTTTCTGCTTAGTTTCCCGTTTGAGAATTAGTTGGACTTCGTGCATGGATGCGAAAGCATGACTGCGGTCCAATTAATTCTTGAATTGTCCCATTTTTTGGACAGTTTGGGAATGCCCTAGTTATGTGTTGTAGTTTGCGGTCCACGGATTAGGTTTCGATAGTGGAAATTTTGGTAACATTTCCTGATGTTCTTTGAGTACACGGTGGATATTATGTATCTACGACGTGCACTTAAAGAACTGTAAGGAGATGCTGCCGAAATTAGCCCACGTCGAAATTTAATCCATTGGAATCGTAAATTACGGCACATAACTGTGCATTCTTGAATGGGATAGGGCCCTGACCGGAGGAATAAGGTGACAAGACAATAGTTTTCATGTCCTAATCTGTCTCATAATTTGCTTCAATTGTTGCCTTTGATAGATATGTTGGAGAATTTGCTTCAATCTGTCTCATAAAGACTAATCTATATACTGTCTATGGCCAAAGAAAGGCTGGAGTAAGAATGACGACATGAAATTGGAATTCACTTTGTATGATATATACAAATGAGGGATTGTTTGGTGTACATATAATTTGGATAACAGTGAAGCTTGTGATATATGTTAATCTATATGTTATCCATATATTGGTGCAGATAACTGAATTTGTTAACTTTCATGCCTACAAGTTAGCATGCTGATTCTTGTATCGAAATTCCCTCTTATAATTTTACAGGGAGCAGGATGATTACGAGGTGGTGAATTGCATTGCTTTTACCCTGTTATCTATATATTGCTGCAGATAACTGAATTTGTTAACTTTCATGCCTACAAGTTAGCATGCTGATTCTTGTATCGAAATTCCCTCTTATAATTTTACAGGGAGCAGGATGATTACGAGGTGGTGAATTGCATTGCTTTTACCTTCTGTACTTGTATACGGCTGCCTTGTTGGTATTGTTGTTCAGTGAGTGAGGTTTTGGGAGGATTCCAATCGGAATTGGAGTGCATGAGAGATTTGGTCTTGTGGGTTCTATGTTGGGTGAAGTTGGGATTGAGAATAAGGTGGGATTGTGGGCTTGTGATAAGGATCAGGGGAAGGGGGGGCAAATGTGGCTGAATCCTTGTGGGATTTGAGGACCTGGGTTCTTTCCATTTTTGCTTGATCTCAGCTGGGTAAGTGCTTTTTGGCTCACTTTTTCGAGTTTTTGAGATTTCGAGTTCAGGGTTTGACACAGAAATGCAGCAGGATCACACCATGGAGTTTAATTTCAAATGTCTGCTGATTAAGTGGGACATTTGTTAGCTAAAATTGCAACATAATCATTGGTTTAGATCTTACTGATGTATAATTAACAGCTGTTGGATTTAGTTTTTGTTTTATAACAGTCATAATGGATAATGGCATAAGTTAATGTGAATAACCTTTGATAGATATGTTTCCATTCTTATTCTAGCACTTTACCAATTCATTGTTTGATAACAATTTGATGACATTTTGCTAAAATTAGCTGTTGGATTTAGTTTTTGTTTTATAACAGTCATAATGGATAATGGCATAAGTTAATGCGAATAACCTTTGATAGATATGTTTCCATTCTTATTCTAGCACTTTACCAATTCATTGTTTGATAACAATTTGATGACATTTTGCTAAAATGATTGTTGTAATTGTTTTTTATTGTTTGATTAGTTTTCAATGGCATCCAATTTCATATAGTTTAATTAGTTATATCTCCATTTACCTATAAACCTATTCATTCCAATTTATATGATCGCTGGATGCAAAACTTTTCTAGATATTATTAGTTGCAGCAGTTGCATCTCTTAAAGATCTATACAACTTTTTCTCATTGGTTCACGGTGGATTTTGCAGTTACTTCTTGCGCGTGGGGAAGCACGAAGGGTTATTCCTTGGTAATACATTTATAAGGATTCTGTTGTAGACGTTGTTGTAATTCTTGTACTTTTATTCGGATTGCAGACAAAATGGACAAACAGTAGATACATAATCATAATAGATGTGCTGTTGAGTACTTGGATGGAATACATGCGTTCATTGAATTCGCAACTAGACACAACCTTGGTTCAACTCATATCCGATGTCCATGTAGGAGGTGTAACAACTCAACGTGGGAGACATTCGAGAATGTTTGATTTCATTTAGTAAGAAATGGGATGATGGAGACCTATACTACTTGGTATCATCATGGAGAACGATTAGACCAAGCCTCGTCTTCATACGTGACACGAGTGGAAACTGTTGAATCTAATGTGGATCCTAATGAACAAGTTATGAATATTCTAAATGACGTTTATCCATACGCCTCGAGCAACACCAATCAGGAAGGGGGAGAAGGGGGAGATGACGGTCGTCCAACCATGGACAGTGAGGCATTCAAAAACTAAGAAAAACTATTGAAAAATGCCAAGCAAGAATTATATCCGGGTTGCGAGAACTTTTCAGTGCTCACAACAATTGTGGAGTTGATGCATGGCAATATCAAGTTTCGTTTGTCAAACAAGTGTTTTGATTACTTTTTGGGAGTTATCAAGAGGATGCTTCCAAAGGAGAATTGTTTACCTGAAGATCATAAAAGTGCCCAAAAAGTGTTGAAGGGTCTCGGATTGGGGTATCAAAAAATTCACTCATGTGTAAATAATTGTATATTGTTCTATAAGGAGAACAAAACGTTGGATAAATGCCCTTGAAAAATGCCAAGCAAGAATTATATCCGGGTTGCGAGAACTTTTCAGCGCTCACAGCAATTGTGGAGTTGATGCATGGCAATATCAAGTTTCGTTTGTCAAACAAGTGTTTTGATTACTTTTTGGGAGTTATCAAGAGGATGCTTCCAAAGGAGAATTGTTTACCTGAAGATCATAAAAGTGCCCAAAAAGTGTTGAAGGGTCTCGAATTGGGGTATGAAAAAATTCACGCATGTGTAAATAATTGTATATTGTTCTATAAGGAGAACAAAACGTTGGATAAATGCCCTGTCTGCAATGAGCCGAGGTTTAAAATGACATCACATAATAGAAACACCAAGATTCCACAAAAAGTAATGCGCTAGCTTCCATTAAAGCCTAGGTTGCAGCGATTGTACATGTCGATGCATACCGCAACCGACATGAGATGGCATAAAGAAGGACGGGTAAATGATGATATTATGAGGCATCATGCAGATGGAGACGCATGGAAAGAATTTGATCGGATGTACCCTGATTTTGCAGCTGACCCGCGCAACGTCAGATTGGGACTTGCCACCGATGGATTTAATCCGTTCGGGGTGTTAAACCTAAAGCACAGCACTTGGCCGGTCGTCGTGTTTCCTTATAATTTGCCACCTTGGAAGTGCATGAAAAAAGAATACATGATGTTGACTCTATTAATTAACGAAGATCCAGGAAAGTCTATTGATGTTTATTTGCGGCCGTTGGTTGATGAGCTAAAAGATTTATGGAAAAATGGTGTTCGTACATACGATAAATATACTGGGCAGATGTTCACCATGCGAGCGGCAGTGATGTGGACAATAAACGATTTTCCCGCGTATGCAATGGTTTCTGGGTGGATGACTAAGGGTTATTTGGCATGTCCAATATGCAATCGTTTACCAAAAAGGACATAGAGGTAGCGCATTGGTTCATACTCAACAATTGTGACGAGGCTTTGCCATACCTTGAAGAGCATGAACAATTGATGAAGCGGGAACATCCTTCACATTTATATGCCAAGAAGCACCGTGACTTGTTTCCTTCGTGGTTTCACGCACATGTAAGTTGTATATGGTTTGAATTGAGCATATTTTCCAACTTGTTCATGCCCGTCTTTAAATTTGGTTATACGAACAAGTTAACTTTTTGTATATGTTGTATTAGATGAACAAATTGAAGGAATTGAATTCACCCTCTTACGATGGAGAATTATATAACTTGGAGAGGACCGCTTCACGTTGAATTGTTCTCAGGTTGTCATGTCAACGGGATTAAGTTCTTGGGGGCAACACGTGATGACAAGTTGTCTACTCAAAATAGTGGTGTCCATGTCCCGGGTGCGGGTGACAGTGAAGACATTGATTTTTATGGCAAACTAACTAGTGTAGTACAATTGTTTTACAAAGACATGTGTCAAGTGATACTGTTTAAGTGTCTTTGGTTTGATACAAACCCACATAACCGAACGAGTGTTAAGCAAGACCATGGTTTACTATCAGTAAACACTATGAGACATTGGTACGATCAAGACCCATACATTTTGGCAACAATGGCGAAACAAATATTCTATCTAGACGACCCTAAAGCTGGCAATGGTTGGAAAGTTGTTCAAAAGATTGATCGAAGAGGGCTATATGATATTCCAGAACAAGATCATGATGACAATTACGATAACGTCGCTGACCAACAGTTATCATCTTCGATAGAAATTGGTGAAGAAACACTCCGGGATACTAATATTGTCCAAGAACCGTTTGACGTAGTTGGATTTCCTGAATTCGAAATATCAATTGACCTTGGTGATCTACCTCAATACAATGCACCGAAAGAGGCAAACGAAGATGAAGACGAATGGGAATCCGGAAATGATAGTAGTGTGGATAACGAGAGTTATTATTGTAGTTCGGATGATGATTAATATAAACTTGTAAAGAAAAATCGTGCTTTTTCGTTTATAACCGTAAAAAAGGTTTGTCCCGTTACATAATCTCTGAATGTTTGTTTTTTGCAATTTTTGGCGTCTGCGATCTCGAAGCATAAACAAACAAGTTTGACGGTTGGATAGTTGAAATTAGTTTTGTACAATGCGTTTCCCATCAAGTTCAATGGTATATATATTTACTAAGTTGATTTTAATTTATATATTTTGTACTTATAACACTTAAGAAATTTAATGATATATATGTAAAAAAGAAATTATTGTGAGTTTTTGTTAGAAAAATATATTATTGTGGGGTTTATGTAAAATAAATTTGAATTTGAAAGAAGTAAAGTCACATTTTTAGTAATTTTTATAATATTAAAAAAAAAAATAACCTTGCGCGACGTCTTAATGTAGTCGTCGCGCAAAACTACTTTACACGACCTCAATTTGTATACCTACGTCGCGCCAAATGTGATAATTTTGGCGCTCCAATAGTGAAAAATACCCGCTTGTTTTCAATTTTCCAAGTTTGGCAACCTTTTGAACCCCATAGATCTCTCTCTTCCCGTATACCTCTCTCTTCCCACTCGCTCTTTCTTTCCCGTACGTAGACCTGCATCTCTCCCTCTCTCTCTCTCTTTCCCGTAGACCTCTCTCTCCTCTTCGCAACCTTCAACCCCCAAATCTCGAAGCCGACGCGACGTAGGGTCCCAAAATCAAGGTAAGGGTTTCTTAATAAGGTAAAAAATGCTGAAAAGATTGATTATTTTCATGCTGGAGTGTGACTGTTTGGGAGATGGGAAAATCGAAATGCTTTTGCAGTTGATTTTAGTATAGATCCATATTTCAGTTTCGGTTGGCCTGGTTTCCCTTTCTCTTCTGGATTTCGGAATCAAACAAAAACTATGAAATTTGATTCTTGATGCACTTTACCGGAGAGGGTTCAGATCTTGGAGGGAATATGGGTTGCTTTTTGTTGTTTCGAATCTGATTTCTGATATTTCGTTTCTGGGTTCTTTTGAAAGTATGGATTTTTATTGATTGGAGTTAAATTAATGCGTACCCATGTCATCCGTTTGGTGTTTTGATCTTTGTTTTTGCTACTTTTGGATTTGTAGCTGCTGTTGTATTGGAAATGGAACCCAATTCAGATTTAGATTACTTTTCCTCTTATTCCATCTGATTTTAAGCTGAACAGAGTGAAATTGGAATTTCCTTTTTGATAGATTTGTGGCATTGAATCCAGTTCATGGTTTTGAATTATAATTTGTTTCGAGTAAAGTTGAGATCTTTGCTGCTCTAGTTTTTACTTGCTCTATATACATTGTGCAAAGTATGGTTCTTGAAATGTAAATACAGCACCTACCTGCATATCATATATCAACTGTTTAAAGTACCGAGGGCAGTATGTAGTCTTTCTGATCTGAGTTCATGGATCCGTGATGTGCTCGTTTTTTGGCAACATAATCTTCCTCTAGTTCTGCACTCAGACTTAGTTAACCATGTTGTGATTTTAATCCATGTGTGCCTGGAAATCTCATTTGATCATACAATTACTGTCGAATATTCTTAGTGTGCCCAGTTACTCGAACTGGGTCGAACTGGGGGAAGAGGGGGGAGTGGTTGTTTGAACTTATCTTGTTGTAAGTGGGTTGTTCACATATTTGATGAGTTGTTTTACTACCTGTAGAAGAACTAGAGCTACAATTTGATGTGTACAAAAATACACATACTGCCACGGTTTAACTAATTTGATCCTTCTATAGTGATTCTCTTTTAGGGTTTGTTCAGATGCAAGAAAGGATTAGTTTAAATATTCTTGTATTGATATTATTGCTCTAATTACTTATATTACTTTGGTTGCTATTTTATTAGTTTCAAATGCAAGAAATGATTAGTTTCTAATGTTATATTTTTATGGTTCATAAAGTGTGTAGATGTCGCAGTTGATCACTCGTCGTCGGAGTGTGTCCAATGCAGCTCTTGCATTATCAACATCTACTGCTCCAGGCGTGAGTGCTCCATTGATTGGGGAGCCTACACCCCTTACGGAGGCTACTCCTACGACGTCCCAGGTGCCCGTATCATCAACGTCATCAGTGTCAGTTGAGCCCTTCAGTGCACGGCGGCCTCACCGGCGCCGCCGCGAGCTGGAGCCTTCTGATCACACTTCCTCGTCCTCCAGAGTCGAGGATGGGGCCTCCCAACCAGGTAGTTTTTTTCTAATTCTCACTACGTTGCATTTTTTTTTCATTTCAAAACTATTACTTTTATGATTGTGAAAATGTGTTGCGGGTTGTGAATTACTGTTTTAAGGTACTTTCATGATTAGGGGAGGTTTTGCCGAATTTTCTGTACAAATTTAAGCTTAGGGTTTTTACCATTTAAGTTTTTTTGGCCAGCTAAAAAAAACACCAGGGGACCCAATCGAATGTTGAAGGAGCTACAACTTGTACGTATGTCTGCCTCCTTGATCAAGATTGCGTATGATGAGCGACATCGTGGAGCGGTTTCCTCACAGCAACATAACAGCGTCGTTAATTGCTGTGGTTTTATTATTAGGAATTTTTGTCCTATGCGGTGGGAGAGTTGGGCAAAAATTCCCGAGGAGACGAGGACCCTGGTGCGAGACAATTTGGAGGTTAGTATATTAATTTTTAGCAAAGTCAACATCTTTCTCTGCTTAAACTAGTGCAGGGCCATCATCTTGATTAGTAAAGTCAAGATTTTTCTCTCAATTTCTGTTTGGTTGCTAAGAAAATGTAGGGGGGAAAGAGAAATCAGGTGCATTTCATTGTTTTGCACCTGATAGCCGAGTGTTGTTGTGGTGAATAATTTGGTCATGTATTTTGCACACTCTTCTTCTGTTCATAATTGGGAGCAGGTGTGGTCCTTTAGTTTTGGTTAATTTCAGTGAAGGAAATTGAATGCTTCCTGGGAAGGAAATTGATGCATATTTATGTTGGTTAAAATAATGATTATGTTGGTTAGGTGGAAGGATTACTATCTTATCTGATGCATATTTATGGGTTTTTAGTTTTGGTCTACGTCCTTGCTTAATGATTTATGATAGTGTTTAGGTGAGTATGCATGCCGTCTCTAGTACATTGCTTTGCTTGTGTTGTGCATCAGTTAACCTGATCCATAGTATCCACTGGTTGAGCAGCATCGTGATACCTAAACATTATGCCTATACATGCTGTTTTGTTTTAATCATTAAGTGCTTCTTGGGACTGGCTATACTAATCAAATAATCGATCTTTTACCGAGCGAGTCCTATGTATGGTTCTTGACTTTGCCTCAATTTGATAGTGAATTGTTTTTAGTTGTTGTCCTGGTTTTATTTATTAAAGTGAACTACGAAAGCAGTCTTAAATAGTCGAGTTAAATCCTTTGTTGAGAAATTGTGCTAAGGAAAGGAATTTGATAAATAATTTGAGTGTTAACCGTATGGTTTGAACATTAAAGGTTTGACACTTGTCAATGTACAATTCTGCAGTAGTCGGTGATAGTGAATTGATATTGATTTGATTTCATGGTAAAATGCGAGTCAATAGTATGGCCTTGTTCGTATCTCGGTGATATTCTGAGTAGATGGTTTGGTAGATTGAAATGAAACACAGGGGATTATGTAGAAAAATTGTTGGAAGCAGAATACCGGGATTGTTTATTGTTCACCCCCTTTAGTGATTCCTGGTAAACCATCAGTTGTCATTCAGCTTACCAAACTTAAACATGAACAAACACCTTGGCTAGTGTCCTGGGCTACAAATCTTGTCGTACAAATTACCAAGTTTCTGCACTGAGTTTTGGAGTCGCTAACGGGGTTGTCATTGAGGAGATCCCGATAGTATTATCGTGTTGAACCTTTTTATTAGTTGTACTGTTGCTAAGCAGTAAGTAAGTATCAAGAACACTATTTATTAGCTTTTGTCCTTCTGTATTCCAATCCATTTTGTCCTTCTGTATTCCAATCCATTTTGTCCATTCAATATTAATCTGTTAAAACAGAAAAAAAAAATGAAAAAATTATGTGTTCATAAGTGTACTCATGACTCAGTGAAAGAGTGTGAAAGTGGGTGTGTAGAGTTATTCCTTGTAGCCATCATCTTATGTTTGAAGTCCAAATTATGTTGCGAAGAAACCTTTGTTGAGGTTCATATTTGGATTTAATATTTA
>VIEB01000253.1:409668-429420 GCA_006547085.1 Malus baccata
TTATCGAGCCACTCATAAAATCGAGCTCTATCTTCATTTAACCATTGATCTTGTAAGCTGTGATGAACCTTGACCTTTAACATTTGAGAGAAAGATTTTTGCCTTTCTTCAATGGCTTCAACGATTCGGCCAAGGAGTTTTTGTTGGTCAACAATTTCCTTGATTAGGCGTCGAATCTCATCCTGATTGTGATCTTGATTTATCATGTGAACTTCGTAGTTTTAGCATTAGGTCCCACTGGGCGTGCCAAAATGTTGACCCTAAAAACTACCAAGCCTACGTGGCGCGCAGGCTGAGTAATTAGTAAGCTAACTACGTCATTTGGTTGTGTGCGGGCGTGCCAACTCATCGGCCGAGCTCAGCCGAGGAGTAAAATATGTTAATGTTGTGTTGGGTGCGCTGCTGACTTCTGAATCTCACGACTGCGGCCGAGGAAGGAACACTCTCGGCCTTTGGGTTCTAGAGCCTAAAAACAAGGCTGCTAGTTCTACGAAGTTCAATATCAAATTCAGCTCTCAGAGTGCCGAATGTAGTAACCTAGTAACACCTCACTTCGCCGAGAAGGCTGATGAGATGACCTCTGCCAATAAGGATTTGAAAATCCTTCTCGACCGAGACTTGGGATAGATAGCCAGTCGGCCTCGTCGCAGTGCTATTTATCCAAACTGAAGGTGCTTCGCGGTCGGCTGACTGTACGACAACAATGTTGTTTATCCAAACTGAAGGTATTTGCCGATTGCCTTCATAGTGCTATTTATCCAAACTGAAGATGTGTCGGCGGAAAAAGAAAATAAAAAAATCTCAAGATGTTTGAGAGGTTTCGCGTAGAGTAAGGGTTTGCGCAGGGCAATTTGTGTGTTGAGTTGGAGGTCTTCCTCTCGTTGTTACTTGTCTTGTATTTATAGGACTGGATATGCATGTGCTTTTCGTGAAGTATTCTTTGCTGACCACAATTGAATTCCCTTGACGATAATCACCTCATTCGAATATTCATGATAATCATCCTTAAATTGGCCATTGGATTTGATGCTAATCCTGATCCTTGTCTGCCACTCATGATAGCCATATGTCAGACCAATTTGTACGCTACTGAAACTCTCCCCGTAGCATCTTGAGACAACCATGCAATGTTTACACCCTTCTTCACGTCCAAATACATACATTGCCAAAGCTAAAACACTTTAAGCCATGCCATGCTTATCCATGGAGTATATGCTGATTATTAGCAAATACTTATGTGCTAATAATCATCCCAACTCAGAATATGCCGCACCATTATATTTTTGTGATCATCAGATATCACCATTAACATGGTTAACCGACTCCAAGCATACGTCTAAATGTCGAGAATTCCAAATCAAATTGAACTGCATTGCTTGCTTCCAAGTTGAAGATATAATTTGCATCCTATTTATCCCGTTGTACAAGAAAATTGAGATAATTTATTAAAAGATAATTATTATGATTAAAAACCATAATATTATCTCTTAACAATAGCAAATTATTTTATCTGATGGTTAAGAACCATACTCACTCAACGGCCTCGATCGCTTCGGCCGATGATGTAAAATTGGGTCCAAACAAATACATTGTGGCCGCATCTGGTGATGACTCCACCATCTCGGTTGAATTACCACCATTGAAAGGCAACACCAGTCATAAAGCAACTTTTTTTTAGTAGGTATGAAGCATGTATATAAACAAAATTTTGTGTGGTGGTTGGTCCTTTAAAAAGAATTATTAGTTAAGATTCATAACACCTTTTATTTGAGTTCACCGACATTTTTATCTATGCCAAGTTTTAAATTAAAACTAAACTCGTTTTATTAACATCCACATTTTTATCCACACCCACAAACACTCATACCACCCAAATGGTTTTCTTCCGGTCTGACTCTGGCGACTATCTCTCGCATCTCGGCAACCATCCCTCACTGCTTGTGAGGCATTTACAGTTTTAAATTTTTTTGGAAAAAAAAAATACAGAACAAAAGAGAAAGGGTGGACATAGAAAAAGGAGAATATCAAAGACTGTGAAATAAGGTTTTTTTGTACCTAGCAATCCTCACTTGGGTTAAATGAAGAACTCAAAAAGGTACTAAAAGACCTTTCGCCGCGGGGGAGGGGGTTCAGCCGTAGAGATATACGAAATATACGAAATTTTGTTTTCATTTAGATGAGGACTTGAGAGAGTTCAGAGAAATACTTTCGTTTTCACAATTAAATATAATTTAAAAAAAAAAAAACGCAAACGAGAAGAGAAAAGAGATTGGACCAACTTGTCGAGGGATTACTGTCCCTTTTTTCCTCCTAATATTGAATATTATACTTTTTAGATCACAATTTATCTAATCATCGTGTTTGTTCATTGCCTATCAAAAACCAATAATTTTCTAAGAAACACAAAGCAATCACTGAACCTCAAATGTAAAAATACTGCTCCAAAGAATACTAATGAATAAAAATTAGAAATCATCCCAACCGCAATCATACATCCAAATTATATAACATATAGAGCACTAGTTGTTTCCGTTCAAAAAAAGAGCAAAACTACCAAATCTAAATCCAAGGGATAATCAAACCTAGAAAGAGAGATAGATTTTCTGACCCTATCTATGATAAAATCATTCTTTAAGAGGATTGAGCACTTGACCAATAAACATAACCGTTCCAGTCCTTTCCTCTCTAATCAAAAAGAGGAATGGGTGATCAGCCACGAAGTCTATCTTTTTAATCGGTACAATCGGTCTAGCGGATGCAGCTGAATAACCGACAAAAGTAGAAACAGCTGCAGCTTTTGTGCCTTCTTCTTCAACTTCGATGAAGGATATATGAAATATCTTTCCCTTAATTATATCTGACTCCACCATCTCTGTCAAACCATCAGTGAATGGCAACACCAGTCCTAAATCCTGGAGAATATCGGAAGCTTTAAAGCCAAAGGTAACCTTAAACCTGGGGATTTTGAAGGCACCAACTGGGACTTGTCTTGCTGGGCGATGACGATCTAAGAAACCAGGCTCGGAACAAACTCTTTCAACCAAAGCTGGCAGCCCATTTCTTGCATGTGGAAGTAAAAAGTACATAGAAAACTGCCTCTCCTTGTCTTCGCCTTGTTTGTAAGGGAGCTTTGCAACTTTGAAGCCGTCAAAGGCTTCTACAAACTGGGCCTCGTAGCTTCTCATGAACTGTGCCTTAACATAATGACCGTTGAGAAGGCGGAAAAAATCCTCTTTTGTATTTGATGCATTGAACTTTTGTATTTGATGCATTGAACTTGTTGCTCCAAAGGCCTTTGAAGTATAAGGCATTTGAAAATATAAGAACGGTTTTCTTGTCAACTAACCCAGGAGGAAGTGCCTCAGTGATAAGGCCTTTCGTTGCCTTTTCTGCCCATAAATTCACTTCAAGTCTCACTTTTTCAGGGTTTTGGAAACTAACATGGTTTATATCTGCCTTGTAAGAAGTGTCCACAACCTCTTTGAAAGAAGGTTTGATGGAGAGAGACTCCTTAACCCAAAGGCCATTGGCAAATGATAGGCAGGGACCGCCTCTAGGGGATCCATCTGCGAAGACCAGAGGAACAAGATGGGTTGCGAGGGAGTTGAGTTCGTCGACGGACTTGGACTTAAGGAAAGAGAGCAACTGCCCCTTTGTGGGACCCTTTGACCCGGCCGTTAACAGCCACAGGACGATCTGAATGGACAGCGGCGAATACACCATGTTTTTTGTCTTTGCCTTCAGTGTTGAGTAGATGCTTAGTAATTTTGAGAGAGACATCGGTTAGGTTGCTGATGGATTCTTTGGTCGACTGAGAAACAAACAAACAAAAAGTTACAAGGAATTCAAACACAAGAATAATTAACTTAACATTGAGAAACCCTAAATCCCATATGGATAAACAACTGATAGATCATATATATAGGTGAAAAGGGCATGCAATTTTTTGAACCAAGAGTTCAAATCGAAACGTAAATAGTAAGGGGCATAGTATTCAAAATTTCAAAAATTAGAATTCAAAATCAAAAGGAAAATTGAAAGCTAGGGTTAGGGTTTTGCACTGGAGAACAATCAATAACAAAAGGGAAAGTTACTTTAATATCGCGATTGGGGAGAGAGAAGGGGATATTGCGACAGGGGAGAGAAACATGATCAATCTCGGTCATCAAATCAAAGTCAGGGAAGGGTGTCGGCTCTTCAAACAACGGCATATAACTCTCAAATTCAAATTCAAAGGCGCCAGGAGAATGAGGCTGCTGGAAGTTAAAGAACGGCGTCTGCTGCTGAAACGTCAACGGAGTTACAAAGGCCGGGGTCCAAGGAGTGACGAAGGAGGGGTTCCAAGACGGCTGCCCGAAGGCTGGGTTCCAAGACGGCGTCCCCAAGTCTGGGATCGACGAAGGCGGCCTGAAGGCTGGGTTCCAAGACGGTGGTCCGAAGGGTGGGTTCCAAGACGGCGGCCCCAAGGCTGGGGTCGACGACGGCGGCCTGAAGGCTGAGTTCCCAGACGGCGTTCCCATGGCTGGGGTTGAAGGCGGCGTTCCCAAGGCTGGGGTTGAAGACGGCGGCCCGAAGGCTGCGGTCGACGAAGGCGTCACGTATGGGGACAACGAAGATTGATCTCCGAACATCGTCTCTCGCTTTTGAATGTAGAGAGGGAGAGTGGTGTAAGTCAGCTGTTGGACGTTTTGGGGTTTTGAATTTTGGATTAAATTTCTGTACAATGGTTGCAATATATATAGAGAGGGTTTAACCTAAGCCTTTTTGCGGAATGAATGTTCCAAATTATTATAAAGTATAATTGGGTGTTTTTATTTTTATTTTTTAAAAACGATATTATTTATAGTTCTATATTAGGGAAAGAGGTGGGCTTAGCATAGCAATAATATGGTTCAAACTCGTATTTGACGAAAATTGAACCTAGATCTTTCACTTACAAGTTAAAAGAAATACCACTTATAATTAGGAAATAAAAAGAAGGATTGAGAAATTATGTGGAGGATATTTTTTATTATTTATGTTTTCATTTATAATAATTATAGCGTATTTACTTGTCTTGCAAGTAAGACAAACTTCAAAGTATAATCCTAAATACAATATGTTGGTGATTTATTCAATCACATATATATTATAATTAGTATCACAAAACTAGGAGCTTTTTCTTTCGGAATTTTTTTTTCTTTTTCTTGTGATCAATTTAATTTGTTTTTTCTTGGGATCCTTTTTATAAATAATATCAAAATATATATCATGCATACTACAATATTTTCCAAATAATCTTAATTTAATATATAAAATTAAACGATTCACCATTTTTCTGCAGTCGTTGATTAACAGTCACGAAAGAATAGTGTCCAAGGAGGTATTGATTGATTACCATTATAATAAACGATATCCAATAAACGTAGATTAAGTAGCATTCCGAGACAAAGATTATACTCTAATAAGGCTTGATCATTTGGAGAGATTTTTCAGTGTGTCGGGAACATGGTCCATAAAATGTATAACAATACAATGATTGGAAATTCATGTTTTTGTTAACCAATTAGGTTTGTTTGGGGTTATTTATCTAGAGAATACTTTTGTTCTTAAGCAGTTATAATCTTATTGTGTTTCATACGAAAGATACTTACAAGTGTTTCCTAACACCATCTTCAATATAGGGGCAAAAAACTTAAACTTTAGCCTTTATTTTTAACTATTCATCTATACGTATGGGTCAAATAGTTTTTTTTTTGGGTTTTGCACTGGAGAACAATCAATAACAAAAGGGAAAGTTACTTTAATATCGCGATTGGGGAGAGAGAAGGGGATATTGCGACAGGGGAGAGAAACATGATCAATCTCGGTCATCAAATCAAAGTCAGGGAAGGGTGTCGGCTCTTCAAACAACGGCATATAACTCTCAAATTCAAATTCAAAGGCGCCAGGAGAATGAGGCTGCTGGAAGTTAAAGAACGGCGTCTGCTGCTGAAACGTCAACGGAGTTACAAAGGCCGGGGTCCAAGGAGTGACGAAGGAGGGGTTCCAAGACGGCTGCCCGAAGGCTGGGTTCCAAGACGGCGTCCCCAAGTCTGGGATCGACGAAGGCGGCCTGAAGGCTGGGTTCCAAGACGGTGGTCCGAAGGGTGGGTTCCAAGACGGCGGCCTGAAGGCTGAGTTCCCAGACGGCGTTCCCATGGCTGGGGTTGAAGGCGGCGTTCCCAAGGCTGGGGTTGAAGACGGCGGCCCGAAGGCTGCGGTCGACGAAGGCGTCACGTATGGGGACAACGAAGATTGATCTCCGAACATCGTCTCTCGCTTTTGAATGTAGAGAGGGAGAGTGGTGTAAGTCAGCTGTTGGACGTTTTGGGGTTTTGAATTTTGGATTAAATTTCTGTACAATGGTTGCAATATATATAGAGAGGGTTTAACCTAAGCCTTTTTGCGGAATGAATGTTCCAAATTATAATAAAGTATAATTGGGTGTTTTTATTTTTATTTTTTAAAAACGATATTATTTATAGTTCTATATTAGGGAAAGAGGTGGGCTTAGCATAGCAATAATATGGTTCAAACTCGTATTTGACGAAAATTGAACCTAGATCTTTCACTTACAAGTTAAAAGAAATACCACTTATAATTAGGAAATAAAAAGAAGGATTGAGAAATTATGTGGAGGATATTTTTTATTATTTATGTTTTCATTTATAATAATTATAGCGTATTTACTTGTCTTGCAAGTAAGACAAACTTCAAAGTATAATCCTAAATACAATATGTTGGTGATTTATTCAATCACATATATATTATAATTAGTATCACAAAACTAGGAGCTTTTTCTTTCGGAATTTTTTTTTTCTTTTTCTTGTGATCAATTTAATTTGTTTTTTCTTGGGATCCTTTTTATAAATAATATCAAAATATATATCATGCATACTACAATATTTTCCAAATAATCTTAATTTAATATATAAAATTAAACGATTCACCATTTTTCTGCAGTCGTTGATTAACAGTCACGAAAGAATAGTGTCCAAGGAGGTATTGATTGATTACCATTATAATAAACGATATCCAATAAACGTAGATTAAGTAGCATTCCGAGACAAAGATTATACTCTAATAAGGCTTGATCATTTGGAGAGATTTTTCAGTGTGTCGGGAACATGGTCCATAAAATGTATAACAATACAATGATTGGAAATTCATGTTTTTGTTAACCAATTAGGTTTGTTTGGGGTTATTTATCTAGAGAATACTTTTGTTCTTAAGCAGTTATAATCTTATTGTGTTTCATACGAAAGATACTTACAAGTGTTTCCTAACACCATCTTCAATATAGGGGCAAAAAACTTAAACTTTAGCCTTTATTTTTAACTATTCATCTATACGTATGGGTCAAATAGTTTTTTTTTTCCTTCAATGATAGGAGACTCACTAATTAGAGTCCCGAACTTTGTAAATTGTTTAACTTTTGTTTATCTCTAATTTTTTGCCAAATCTTTTTTGTGCTTCCTGTGGTGTCACGACATTTCAATGTCACCCTCATCATAAAAAAGTAGTTAACTAAACTCTCGTGGTGAACCTTGTTAGCAATTGTGATCCGAATCTATACTTTCGTAGTCTCTTGTTAAATAAGCTCACGTGAATCTCACATAAAAAAGATCGTACCCAGTGCACAAGGCTTCTGCTTTATGCAGGGTCTGGGAGGGGTGAATGTCGGCTAGCCTTACCCCTATTTTATGGAGAGGATGCTCCCAATCACGTGAATCTCACATGGAGAGACAAAATTAGTTTTTATCAAATCAAATCAAGAAACCAAAAACATATGTCGTTGTATACTAGGGTTCAAAACTAAATGGCACATACATGCAGGAAATGTTTGAGCTTTGGATAAGACTTTCAGAACTAATATCTCCAGGCCCAACACCAAAACTAAAAGCCATAAAAGTGATTCAAAATTTGAAGGCTGTTTTAATTACATGTGTACCAAAGAGCAAGGGATTGGTGGAGTAAGTAAACCATGCAACCACTAGGACCAAAAAAAAAAAAAAACAAACCACCATGCAACCGCTAGGTACTTTAACGGGAAGATGGGGGAAGGAGAAAGAGGAACGGGGAATGGGGATGGGGATGGGGGGGGGGGTTGTGACATCTAAGAGCAACTCCACCATAGGAGTCATCCCCTCAGGCAATCCACTATTCAATCCACCATGTGAACAGTAACTACCCTTAATGAACAATAACTGCATTTTGCATCTCCATCGTTGCACTTGAATAGTCCTGGCAATAGGCAATAAAATAGTTTTTTTTTTCAATACCACCAAGGGGTTGTGACATCTAAGAGCAACTCCACCGTAGGAGTCATCCCCCCAGGCAATCCACTATTCAATCCACCATGTGAACAGTAACTACCCTTAATGAACAATAACTGCATTTTGCATCTCCATCGTTGCACTTGAATAGTCCTGGCAATAGGCAATAAAATAGTTTTTTTTTTCTTACAAAATAATAGTAAATAAATTTATTTGTAATTTCTGATAAAATATTATAAATCGTTCTCGTTGCGCCATGTGTCATTTACCCAAAACGACTATTATTGGTCATAGATTTCGATAAGATTTTTATCCAATGTCATCGTGCCATATGTCGTTATCTTTTAAGAATCTTTCAGGACAGATTTCGATCAAATTTTAAATCGTTCTTATTGTGCCACATGTCATTATCCGAAAAGATAATTATTGGTGATGGATTTCGATAAGATTTTTATCCAATGTCGTCGTGCCACGTGTCGTTATCTTTTCAGAATCTTTTAGGATAGATTTCGATCAGATTTTTAACGAATGACGGCATGCCACGGGGCACTATTTACAACCTAATCATTTCAGAAGCCTCCATATAATCCATCATCCATCCTTTTAAATCTCACACCAATTTTCTCAATATCTCTATCATTATTCATAGTTTCTGCTTCCTTCTCAATATCTGTATCATTATTCATAGTTTCTACTTACAATGTTTTCTTCTTCAAGCATGATGTGGGAAATCAATCAAGAAGAGGAAAAATTGTTTAACCAATCTGAAGGAATGTTGAATCTCCATATAGCCTAAAATGAGAAGGAAGAGGATGAGGAGCGGAGAATGAGAGATGACGAAGCAAGAATGGTCAGAGACTCACATTCCCGTCGAGTCATCCAAGCTGTTGCTCAGATATGTAGGCCCACCCGTTCCGGAAACCTTGATAGAAACAGGTAACGACGAGGTATAGAGCTGTTGGACGATTATTTTGTCCATAACAATGCATTCCTGATACGTACTTCATACGTCGTTTTAGAATGGATGACATTTGTTCAACAAAATAATGATTGCTGTTTGCAACCATGATTCTTACTTTGTGAAAAAGAATGATGCTTTTAGTGCTATGGATCTCCTTCCCGAGCAAAAAATTATTGTTGCGCTGCAGATGCTTGCGTATGGAACATCTGCAGACCAAGTGGATGAGATAGCGAGGATGGGGAAATCAACCATTCTTCAGTCCCTGATGAGGTTTTGCGAAGCAATTGAATCTATCTACACCGCAGAGTACCTCCGAAAACCTACTCACATGGACTTGGAAAGGCTTCTGAAGAAGGCCGAGATGCGAGGTTTTCCTGGGATGATTAGGAGCATTGATTGTATGCATTGGATGTGGAAAAACTATCCAAGTGCATGGCAAGGCGCTTATGGAGACATAAAATGAGAAAAAAGTATCATTTTGGAGGCGGTGGCATCTTTTGATACATGGATTTGGCACGCCTTTTTCGGAGTCCTGTGAGCTTAAAATGACCTCAACGTCCTTGCCAAATCCCCAGTATTCAACGATGTCCTGCAAGGAAAGGCACCAAAAGTCACGTATGAGATCAACGGACGTATGTACGACGAGCCATACTACCTAGCTAACAGCATTTACCCAAGGTGGTCAACATTTGTCAAAATAGTGCCACGTCTGCGAAGTGCAAAGGAAAAACACTTTGCAAGCTGTCAAGAGGGGTGCAGGAAGGATGTGGAACGTTGTTTTGGTATCCTCCAAGCTCGCTGGGCGATCGTTAGGGGTGCTGCCAGATTGTTTGATGTAGAGTCGCTTCGATTCATCATGATGACGTGCATCATTCTTCACAACATGATTGTGGAAGATGAGTACGATTATGAAGCTGTTGATGAATATAAGCCAGACACGATGAAAAATTCAAGAACACGTATATATTGTGCTCATGATGCCACCAATGAGCCCGTGCAACATGAGCCATTAAAAATGGATAGACGTTACAATGAAAGGGTCATTCAACGATATACTGCATTTCAAAGGCCAGACATGCACAATGCCTAGCAAAATGACTTGATAGAGCACCAATGGGCATTGAAACAAGCTGAAGATAATTAAGTTCATTTAGTGTGTTTTTTTATTATTTGGTATGTTTATGTAATTTTATTTGGTGTGTTTTATTTTAGTTCATTTAGTGAGGTTTTTATTATTTAGTGTGTTTAAGTAATTTTATTTGGTGTGTTATATTTAGTGAGGTTTTTATTATTTGGTGTGTTTATGTAATTTTATTTGGTGTGTTTTATTTTAGTTCATTTAGTGAGGTTTTTATTATTTAGTGTGTTTAAGTAATTTTATTTGGTGTGTTATATTTAGTGAGGTTTTTATTATTTGGTGTGTTTATGTAATTTTATTTGGTGTGTTTTATTTTAGTTCATTTAGTGAGGTTTTTATTATTTAGTGTGTTTAAGTAATTTTATTTGGTGTGTTATATTTAGTGAGGTTTTTATTATTTGGTGTGTTTATGTAATTTTATTTGGTGTGTTTTATTTTAGTTCATTTAGTGAGGTTTTTATTATTTAGTGTGTTTAAGTAATTTTATTTGGTGTGTTATATTTAGTGAGGTTTTTATTATTTGGTGTGTTTATGTAATTTTATTTGGTGTGTTTTATTTTAGTGAGGTTTTTATTATTTGGTGTGTTTATGTAATTTTATTTGGTACATTTTATTTGGTGTTCATTTCGTGAGTTTTTTATTTGGTGTGTTTATGTCATTTGAATAAAGATTCTCTTATAGTATAAATATATTACCATATTAAATAAATTTACTCTCACTTCAAATAAAGTACTAAATTCAATAAATTGGAAACAACATAAAATACTCTATTCAATAAATAATAAATTACAACCCAAGGTGATTGGAAAACTATGGGCTCCGATTACAAAAAGTACTCTAATCATCATCACTTAACCAATTTGTGGTGCTAGGATGATCTTCTCTTATTGTGCTAGGATCATCTCCTCTTGCTCTCGCTTCTTTTGCACGCTTCCTACGCACCACATCATCTTTCTCCGATTTTCAAAAATATTTAGAATTTGGAGACTTCCCTTCTAAAGGCGTGTTCATAATCTTACGATCTCGTTGAGCCATTCTTTCTTCTCTAACCAGTTCCCTTTCTTGCCTAATCATTAGCTTGAAATTCTCTCTCAACAGCTGCATCTTTTGCCTCATCTCTAGCCTTATCAGCCTCAAATTTTGCCATTTCCCGCGCCAAAGTCCATTCACTATGGCGAGTAAGTTCTTCCATGTACTTTGCATAATCATGCTTGGAAGCACTTCCTTTTCTCTTTGAAGCCTTCTTACCTTGAGGCCTAATTGGATAACGGGTCGAACCCGACGCTTGTTCAGGGATGGGCGTTTCGGGCACTTGTTCTCCATCATCTTCATGCAAGCCATTATCAGGTGTAGAGTGTAGAAGGGTGTTGTTCATGACAACTTTTGGACCGACAGGCACAACTCTGAATTTAGGACAATCTTTGATAATATTCCAACATTCCCACCGGTTGAATGATTTATTTTTGCTTTTGGTTTTGGCACCATACCAAGCTTGTGCTTGAATTAGCTACACAATGGGGGAGAAGAAATAATTATAATCAAAGTAGGAAACAAATAAATAAGACAAACAAATAATTGTAATTAAAGTAGGTAACAAATAAATAATACAAACAAAAAATTATAATCAAAGTATGTAACAAATAAATAATACAAACAAAAAATTATAATCAAAGTATGTAACAAATAAATAATACAAACAAATAATTATAATTAAAGTAGGTAACAAATAAATAATACAAACAAATAATTACAATGTAAATTTGGGTATAGTACAAACAAATAAATAATATATTGTTACCTGATCCGTGTAATTTTCCCCACTTCGAAGATTACTACTAGCTTGTGCCAAGGCGTCTTTGCAAATACTAAACGATTGGCTAAGTAATTTCCATTGACTAGACATCGATTCTTTGGTTCTACCCCCACCCATTTTTTTAAGATAATTGGTATGAATAAGACTCCACATTTCTTGCAACTGCATCTCATTACTCGTACGCGAACTATAAGTAATTTCAACCCAGCTAGTACACAATGCAACATCTTCAATAAGCGTCCAATTCGTACCTGCATCAGTAGTCATTTTGTTGAAAAAAATTGAATTGAAACTTTGAGAGAAAGATAGGAATGTGATTGAAAGTAGTTGAGAAAATATGAAATTGTGGTGTAAGGTAAATGATAATGAGAAGGTATTTATAGAAAAGTAGAAACATTTTTTTTATTTTTAAATTCAGATTTTTTTTGGATTTTTTACAATTTTTTTATTTTTTTTATTCAAAGAATTAATCTCTGCCGTTGGATTTTAAAAAAAAAATTGAATTTCAACACTCCAGATTGTGCCACGTGTCACAACGGTAACTTTTCTTAATTTTAAAACTATTTTTTCTTTTTATTTATTTATTTATTTATAAAGCATATTAAATCGTTGATCTCAGATCGAACGGTTGATATTAAATAAGATTTTTTTTTAAAACTATTTTTTCTTTTTATTTATTTATTTATTTATAAAGCATATTAATATCGACCGTTGATCTCAGATCGAACGGTTGATATTAATTCAGATTTTTTTTTTACTGTTGAGATCGAACGATCCAAGTTAAATAACCGTTAAGATCAAACGGATCGTGGGAAGCCACATGGCTTCCCAACGGTAACAATGCAGTCTGAAAAGTGGGTTGATTTTTCTGAAAAGTTGTCGGGCGACGCGCCCCCATGCGCGAGTAAGGTGCACGCGCCTAACAGAAAAAATAAAAATAAAAAAATGATGTAGGGTTGACGTCAGCCCTAACAGCCAATCCATTCGGGCTCGCGGGCTGGCAACTCTTCACAGGCCTGGAGCTCGGGCCTCCACCTCCACTTGGGCTCCTTCACGCTGGAGCGAACCCACAGGGCCTCGGGCCTTTTTCTCTCGCATGTCCCCCGAGCAATCCACCACGATGGAGTTGCTCTAACGCATCAGTCTCACTCTCGTGTTCGCTAAGGATGCAGCCACAGGAATTGCTAGATTTGTTGCCATGGGATGTCATAGTTTCGCTGGATCCATCACCAGCCACACTCTCATCCTTTTCGTTCAAGTTTCAAGCATTTTTTTCATCAAGTCAATTCCAATTTCAGTTTAACCCTAGTATCTGACAACTTATGTTTTCTGGTTTCTTTATTTGGTTTGAAAGAGGAATTTAGCCTCTTCACATAGACTCACATGAGTTTATTTAACAGAAAATTAATGGAAGTTGAAGTTTGGACCTCAATTGCTAACATTGCTCATCATGAGGGTTTAGTTAACAATGTTTCACCATAAAAGTGACTTTGAAAGTGTCATGACACTACAAGGACGATAAAAAAAATTTAGCATAATTTTGTCGGATAACAATAATTGAGTTAGTCCTTCTCTATAATCTTCCTTTTTTTAGAAAAATACCGGCAACATTTGCACTAACCTTTGCATTTGGACATTTTCACTTCTTCAAATGACATAAGTCATATTTTACACAAAAAAGCGAGGCCTTTAATGACTTTGAAATTATATTTTGTACTTTTCATCATTAATTCTTAACCAAGTTGCACAGGGAATTTGTGTTAGCTATCCCACATCAGTGGGCTAAAGAAAAAAAAAGTGTTTAAATATGATTACCCCACTCTAACTAATATCATGGCCTTTTGTAATAAAACCTCACACCTGACGAATTGGACAAGTAGTAATTGACAAGTTGAGAACAATATTAATGGGACCCTCTAGGCCCGTCGATCTAAAATTCCAACAATTTGGTAATCGTACCTTACTACTCAATATTCTCTATGTTCCTATCTCTATAAATTAAACTTTAAAGGCCCTTTGGCGAATACCCTCTCCCTTTTATCGGGTGTTTGTGCTAACGGTGTGTCTTGTTTGTAAGTGGAGTTTCTTCAATTCAACCTTGGACAAAAAAAAAATGATTAACTACCACCACGATTAATAAAAAATTGTTTATTAATTCAGTAAGGCTGTTAGGCGGCATTAGGTGGGCTAAGCAGCTAATGGGGTGATCTGGAAAAAAATATTGTGCGAGACTCACGACTCACAAAGAAGGAAATTTGCATTGCGTCGTCTTGCTGTCTCGCTAAGCCTCACCGTCTCCCTCTTGGTGTGCTGGAAGAGGAGTCAATGAAGGAAGATGCACGAGAGAGAGAAAGAGTTGCAAAAAAAGTAAATTGTAGTTATGGTCCCTTAACTTTAACTCAATTGGAGCAATGGTCCCTCAACTAAAAATTCATTATCATTGGTCTCTCAACTCATCAAAATGTGCAACTATGGTCTCTCAACTAAAAATCAACTACCATTGGTCCCTCAACTTTAATTCAACTGGAGAAATTGTCCCTGAACTTTAACTCAATTGTACTAATGGTCCTTCCAACATAACTTGTTTTGACAAAAAATTTGACTTAGTTGACGAAAATGACCATAATTACACACATTGATGAGTTGAGGACCCTAATTATATAAATGGTTATTCCAACATAACTTATTTTAACAAAATTTTGACGAAATTGAAGAAAATGACTATAACTACACATTTTGATAAGCTGATGGACCAATGGTAATCGATTTTTAGTTGATGGACCATTGCTCCAATTTGATTAAAGTTGAAAGATTATTGCTACAATTTACTCTTGCAGAAATAAAGTTATAGATCTGCAGTTGCAGAGATGGGTGACGACGACGTTGGTTAGCCTTTAGGCTAGCTTTGGGCATGGTTTTTTTTTTTTAAGGAAAACTAACGAAAAATCCAAAAAAAACTTTAATTTTAATGAAAAATGACAAATAAAAGTGTAATGAATAGTACCTATGAAGGATAAAAATGTGATTTTTCGTTAAAAGTGAACAGTAACCGGAAATGTTTCGTTAAAACTCCTTTTTTATTAAGCATGTGACAATTCTCTATCAAAACTAGGAAAGTATGTTAACAAATGGGGTGCATTTTTCCTCACCACTCTTAAGTGGTAGTAATGTTCACGACCCTACTCATTATCATTGAATGAATTTAAATTTTGAGATTCGTATCTATCCAATACACAATAAGTGAGCAAAAATATTCCCCAAAAAATGTGTCTAAATAACATTACTCACATTATTTTAAGGCCTAGAAAAACTCACCCACTTCATAGGATTCAACAATCTTTACTTTTCAACATTGAAATTGAAAATGATCTTGCTAACAAATTAGAGAATAAGAAGAAGTAATGCTATGTGGTGTGACTTGAAAATTTTGAACACTATGGTCTTATTTGATATGGAAAACTAGCTTAGATAGGATTATTCACCACATTGAAGGGCATTTTAAAGAAAGAAATGAGAACTTCCATATTTTGTCCAAGTTGGAGGGTGCTCATGAAGAAAAAATATCCCAACCAGTCCCCACAAAAATGGTAGGATCAAAAAGAAAAACTTGACTTCGTGAGTAATCTTCAGCTTGTACAAAATAGAGAAGTTGGCATCCATTTCTCCCTTCAAAACGTCTTAATATAGTGAATAGTCGTATCTAAACTAATTATCTCTATCAAACAAAGCCGGTAGAATTGTTCACCCTAGTGTTAACATTTAGTACTTTGTTAAATGCTTCCATGTCAAAAGTCAAATTTCCCCATTTCATTTGCTTTACAAATTACTTTTGCCATGATAGCTGTGAATTCTATTGGCTATCCCCCTAACTTCCCACCAAAATTTGGCAAGGTTGGTATGCAAGCTTCTTACATAAATGTTTGGTCTAGACTCTCTAGTTAATAGGGCTCCATGAGTTTAATCCATATACATACATACTTTCCTAATAGACTTAAGACGGTGCACATGTACGAATTAGGCCTAATTTGATCAGAACAGTGCGTCCATCTCTCTATATTTAGTTTAGTTTAAAGCATCGCATGCTTCAAAGAAGAATAAATACACTTAGCGTAAGAAACTCGTTTGCACAATTGAAAACAAAAAATACATAAACTATATGAGATTGGATGAAACACGTGTTTGACATGGATCTATGTCTAACACGTGTTAGACTCCTAATTGAATAATGATATTATTTTCTAGATTAATCCATCATCATCCCCATTCATCGGCTTATCAAAAAACAATTATTTCTTTTATACTTCCAACAGATTCTTTCTTTCGCTCCACACACCGACCCATTTTCGGGTCGCACCCACCGGGTCCCCACCCGCTCACAGGGGCAAAATCGGCGGAGTGACCAAACTGGTAGTTGAAGCTTTATCTCTATGTCCTAGATTTCCAACATAAGAGCACTTCCAGCGTGGACATGGCTCCATTTGCAATCCAATTCCCCTTCAAACTAACTTCAGTCCATTCGAGTAATTGGGCTAAGGGGGAGTTCGTGGGAGAGGGCAGGCGGGAGTCCAAGGTCTGAGTGCTTGAGGAGGAGTGATGCAAGGCCACACTATAAAAAAGTTTGCGTCAAGTGCATCGGGGCGTGTCTCGGGCATGTTTTCAGACGATGGGGTTCGCTTGTTAGCCCCACTCAGTCATTTTGAATTTGGATCGTTTGATTTCCAGATCAACGTTACAGTTTTTTCGACTTTACAAGTTTTTTAGAAAAAGGAAAAAAATCATAAATGTTTGGGTGGGCCACATGTCTCATTATGGACTGTTGGATTTCAAATTTTGTGTAATTCGACGGTCCAGATTAATTAAGTTAATACATTTTTTAAAACTAATTAAAAATCCAAAAAAAAAATTAAATTTAAAAAAATTTAAAAATTATAATTTTTATTTTATTTTATATACACCTTACCATTTTCTCTCACCTTACACCACATTTCAATATTTTCAACGATTCTAAATAGGTAAGGATATGTTGCGTGACGGAATTGGTTAAAAATCTTATCGGAATCTATTCACAAAAATTGTACTTTTTTATAATGACACGTGGTGCAACGAGATCGGTTAAAAATCTTATTCGAAATTTAAATTTAAATTATTTTTTATTATTTTATAAAAATAAAAAATAATAATATTTTATTGCCTATTGCCATGGCTATTTAGTTTAGAGCAAGTCCAGCGGTAGCAAATGCCCGGTGGACCAGGGACCTTTTCAATCCAATTGCCTTCCTTCCTTGCTCCAACCCATGCGGGCAATTAGGCTCAAGGGGGCCTGTGTGAGAGGGGAGGCGCGAATTGAAGGCCCAAGCACTGAGGGCGCACTGATGCAAGGCTGGCGTCAACCACGTTATAAAAAAAGTTGCATCAGGCACGTGCATAACACGTGCGCGTGGGGGCACGTCACTAACAACTTTTCAGTCCGTGGGGCCTGCGATTTGATTTATGAAATGTTACCATTTCTAGTGGCACGTGGCACCTCTCGGCCGTTGGATTTCAACGGCTTTATTTCCAACGGTAAAAAGAAATTTCAAACCTCCCCCAACGGCTAGATGACATGGCACAATATCAACCGTTGGATTCCAGATCAACGGTCAATGTTATTCGCCTTTTAAAATTAAAAAAATAAGAAAAAAAGGAAAAAAAATCAAATATGTTACCATTGTGCCACGTGACACAATCTGGGGGGTTGGATTTCAAATTTTTTTAATCCAATGGTAGAAATTAATTCAGTTAATAAAAAATGTAAAAAATTAATAAAAAATTTAAAAAATTTAAAAAAAAATTTACTTTTCTATAAATACCTTACCCTCAAAGTTTCTATTTACTTTTGTTTCCAACAAAATGGCTATTGATGCAAGTACGAATTGGACGCTATATCGAAGATGTTACGTTGTGTTCTAACTAGGTTGAAGTTACTTATGATCCAATTACAGGTAATGAGATGCAGTTGTGAGAAATGTGGAGCGATATTCATACCCTTTTTCTTGAGAAAATTGGTGGGAAAAGAACGGAACAATCGCTCTCCAATCTTTGGAGAATACTCAGCCAATCGTTTACTCATTGGAGAAATGCCTTAGCACAAGCTAGTAGTAATCTTCGAAGTGGGAAAATTTTCACGGATCAGGTAACAATATATCATTTGTTTGTTTGTACTATACCCAAATTTACATTAACTACTTTGATTATAATTATTTTTTCTCCCGCATTGTGTAGACACTTCAAGCACAAACTTGATATAATGCCAAAAACAAAAACAAATCATTCACCTGGTAGGAATGTTGGAATATTGTCGAAGATTGTCCTAAATTCAGAGTTGTGTCTGTCAGTCCAGAAGTTGTCATGAACAGCACCCCTCTACACTATACTCTGGATCATGACTCACATGTTCATGAAAGTGACACAGAACAAGTGCTAGAAGCGACCCTTGAACAAGGGTCGGGGTCGACCCGTTATCCAATTAGGTCTCAAGGTAAGAAGGCTTTAAGAGAAAAGGGAGTGCTTCCAAGAATGATTATGCAAAATATATGGAAGAACTTGCTTGATAAGGTGAATTGACTTTGACGCGGGAAATGGCTAAATTTAAGGTTAATAAGGCTAGAGATGAGGCAAAAGCTGTAACTACTAAGAGATTATTTCAAGCTAATGAGAGAGAAATATAGCTAATTAGGCAAGAAAGGGAAAAGCTTAAAGAAGAAATGAGGGCTCAACAAGATTGTGACATTATGAAGGAGCCTGTAGGCCGATGTCTCCGCATTCTATATATTTTTGGAATTTGGAGAAAGCGGATTTGGTGCTAAGGAGGCGTGTGCAAGAGAAGCGAGAGCAATATGAGATGGTCCTAGAACCACAAATTGGTTAGGTGATGATTTTCCATTCACAAGGAACTAGGGAATTTATTTTTAATCGGAGCCCATAATTTTTCAATCACTTTGGGTTGTAATTTATTATTTATTGAATAAAGTATTTTATGTCATTTCCAATTTATTGAATTTAGTACTTTATTTAAACTAAGAGTATATTTATTTAATTTAGTACTTTATCGAAATCTATCATAAAATATTGTCTTTTCGGATAATGACACGTGACGCAACAAGAATAATTAAAAATCTTATCCGAAATTACAAATAAAATTATTTTGTATTATTTTATAAAATAAAAAATACTAATATTTTATTGCATATTGTCATGGCTATTGAGTTAGAGATGGAGATGCAAAAGGTAAAGACAATTACTATTCACTGAAGGGGATTCAATAGGCAATTGCCCTGAGGGCCTTCCTACACTGGAAGTGCTCTTAGGAATGGAGATGCAAAAGACAATTATTTCATTAAAGATAGTTACTATTCATTGAAAAGGATTCAATTGCTAATTATCATGGAGAGCCCACTGGAATTGCTCAAAGAGTAACACACACCTAATGAGTCCCACACGACCGGGCCCCACAACCCAAATCTGAACGCAAGTCACAAGTACCCATGGCCCATGACCCAACTGG
>VIEB01000253.1:430051-441798 GCA_006547085.1 Malus baccata
GTTAAGATTCTTAAAACAGAGCTCGGCATTGATGGAATTCGGGACCAGTAACGATAATTCAGCTGAATTTTCATAAATGCGTTGCATTTGAATGCCAATCTGGTACAATTGATTTGATTGCATGGTAAATTTTGCTTGTGAATCGGTTGATTGATGCAACTTCCTTTACATTTTTGTTCAGAGTTTGGATCTTTCGAGAATCGATCGGATCATACGGTGTTCGCTTCGATCTCACGGTCCGTATCTCGCCACGCACACAAAGATAGCATAATTAGAGTATGATTAATAGTTCTTATGGATTTTGATGGTTTGGCAGGGCTGCCGACGGCGGCGATTGAGCCGGTGCCGGAGAGCAATGTGTCGTCGGTGGAGGAGCGAACGCTCGAAGACAGAGAGAGGTGGTGGAAGATGGGATTGAAAGCCATCTACGAGGGAAAGTTGGGTGTCCTTCTTTTGTCCGGTGGACAGGTGAGGTCCAGTTTTTTCAATCATGTTTGGTAACTTTTATTAGATATGTTTGCTTAATGTAGCATTGCTTGGCACTCATTGCTTTTGCTTAATGTTAAACTTTATACTGAGTACTGCATCAAAAGAGAATTATTAGTTTAATGGTGCTTATTTTTTTAAGTGGGGTGTTACATTTGGAACCTCTCTCTCCCCTTAAAATTATGACTTTCGGTTTGGAGTCGCCTTTCGGGGTTTTGTGTATGTAAAGATAACTTGATTACAGATAGGGTTTGTCCACTTAATGTTTAAAGCAAACTTTTTAGTCCATAATGCACATAATCATCCTCTCCTCTCTCTCTCTGACTATTATTTGGCTATGATGTCGTTTTATGGAATTATAGGTAGTCTTACGAATAATTTCTTTCTCCCTCTCTCTGGTTGGTAGGATGTTATTTTCTAAATGTCCATGTGGGACAATAGTTGAGAGCAATTAGTGATGGAAAAAGCATTGGAATATGGTTTTCCCTGTGAGTACTTGTTTTGTTTACAGCAAAGTTGCTTTATAGGATTCCAAAATCTTTATTCTTTCTTTCTATTCTTTTTCTGGGTTTTGTTTTAAGGGGGGTGGGGGATGTATGGTGCAAAGTGAAAATGTTTTACACTGTAGTTCATTCTCTGGTCACATTGGAAGTGAAATACCGACATGTTCGGGTTCCATATCTGGGTGAATGCTTTTAAAGAATTCGAGGCTCATGTCAGCGGCCCATCATTCTCGGCTTCCTGACTCACTTAATGTCATTTTAGGTGTTGTGTGCTCAAGTCATAGTAACAGTAAACTACTCAAGCCTAGTAATTTTCTGGATAATAAAAATCGTGGTAATGGAAGTTACTAGAAATTTTCATTGTGACTAAAATGACTATGCCCATTTGACCATGTTTGCTGATTGAGGCTATGAAGTATGTGGTTGAGGTAACTTAGTCATGAATAAATCTGCTAAACTGCTTCCAGTTGGGCTGCTTCTGCACATTTTCTTCATAACTTATTGAGTTGTTTCAACTCTGCCCCATCAGTTTTTCAAGTATATGTTTGGTAATTTTGCAGGGAACCCGGCTTGGAAGTTCAGACCCGAAAGGATGCTTCAGTGAGTAGTAGTCTTATCTTTCTTTTTGTTCTTTACCTTATTTTAGAGAATTTTCTGTATCATACCTTTATGTTAACTTTTACCTGAAATATTTATCACCTGTGTAACTTTTATACATATTTTAGACATTGGACTTCCATCTGGAAAGTCACTCTTTCAACTCCAAGCTGAGCGGATTTTGTGTGTCCAAAGACTAGCTGCTCAAGCTATAAATGAGGGTATGATTTATTTCTCTGTTTTTTTCCTTTCCTCTCTCTCCAGTCCATAGGCTTGGTTACAAAACAATGTAGCTTCCTACCATAAATGAACCCCTAAGTCTTGGTGAAGGTGAAATTTTTTCGTATGACAAGTCTACTAGCAGCTAAGCTGGCACTTTTATGGTTCATTGCAAGAGGTTCTTTATGGTCTTAAGTAATTTAGTTTTCATACTAATTACTATATTATTCAGGTTCTGCCGCTCCACTGCAAATACACTGGTATATCCTGACCAGTCCATTTACTGATGAATCCACACGGAAATTTTTTGAAAGTCATAAATACTTTGGTCTCGAAGCTGACCAGGTAAGTATTTTTCAGGTTCATTTTTCTTATATTTTGTTGATAATCTGGGATGTTTTTTCTTACTATGAAGGAAACGGGGTTTTTGCTTACTTTCCTTATGTTCAAACTTCCTTGATGCAGGTCACCTTCTTCCAGCAAGGCACCATACCTTGTGTTTCAAAGGATGGCAGATTTATCATGGAAACTCCATACAGAGTAAGACTTCTTTTTGAACTGTCGTTTGTTCGGAAACCTCATTTTGTTTTACCTCCTTTTTTTAAGGCTTTTTAGAATCACTTACTTACCTTAGGTATGCTTGGAATAGACCAATAGGAAAAAAATTTGGCAATATATACATGTGTGTGTGTGTGTGTGTGTGTGTGTATGTTTGACAGGCACTGTTTGCCCATTCCATAAAAGATTGTGATATACTGCCACCTGCAAAAAAAAAAGGCCTATGATTAACACCAGTTTTTTCTTCTAAGTCAGGTAGCTAAGGCTCCGGATGGGAATGGAGGAGTATATTCAGGTATTTTCCCATAAGATTTGGTTCAACATGTCAACTACTATTGCTGAGCTTAATTTCCTCAATTTTCCTTAACTGCCGATAAGACATTCCTTAATGAATTGGGCCCGTATATTTTATCAGCTTTAAAATCATCAAGATTATTAGAAGATATGGCTACAAGAGGAATTAAATATGTGGATTGCTATGGAGTTGACAATACACTGGTGAGATTTCTTCCTTTCTGAATGGCGTCTTCCTTCTCTTCCATTATTTGGTCGGTCAAGGAAGAAAATACTCATCTTTTTCTCCTCTCAGTCCCGCCTAAAGTGTCCACTGAAATAGATGATGCATAGTAGGGAGTTGGATAAAGGAACCAAACCTACCGAGATGTGATTTCGAATTTTTTTGGTTCTACATTAAACGCACAAAGAGAGAATAAAAATTCTGTCTCTTTTCCACCAAAAGCTAAATCAACTGGAGTGTAAAATTGTTCTTTAAAAAAAAAAAAGAGTTGGGAGTTTTTCTTATTTTAGAGGTATAATGATTAGGTTATTGAAAGCAGGTTCGTGTAGCTGATCCAACATTCTTGGGATATTTCATTGATAAAGGTGTTTCAGCTGCTGCAAAAGTTGTTCGTAAGGTAAGTGCTAAGAATTTCTCTCTCTCTTTCTCTCTCTCTCTCTCTCTCTCTCTCTCTCTCTCTCTGTGACACATACACACATATTTACTTTTGCTTCTTCATCTTTTTGGAAGAATATACTTTTTTCTGCATAACTATTTTACTGATATATCAGTTTTACACATGAGTTCTGAAAGTTTTTATCATTCCATACATATTGAATTTTAGAACTATTATGACATCACATTTTGAGTTATTTGGGGTTTTTGGTTACAGGCATACCCACAAGAAAAGGTTGGTGTGTTTGTACGTCGAGGAAAAGGGGGACCTCTAACTGTGGTTGAATACAGTGAGATGGACTCATCTCTGGCATCTGCAATCAATCAAGAAACTGGACGTCTTCGTTTTTGTTGGAGTAATGTAATGCTTATTGTTACCTCTGATCTACTATTTCTTTCTTTTGAAATAAATACTGTCTTGTAAGTTCTATGCTTTCTTTAGTGGATTGAGGTCCAATTGCCTGAAGAAGAGAATTCATGTCCCTTTAGCTTATAGTTTCAAGTTATGACAGCTTCTTGCCACTTTGCGTTTTTCAGGTGTGTTTGCACATGTTTACCCTGGATTTTCTAAACCAAGTGGCAAATGGCCTTGAGAAGGATAGCATGTCAGTCTCTCTTGATCTCTCTAATTGCCTTGCGTTTGGAATTTCTCATAGATAGTTTTGGCTATTCTAACAATAATATTGTAAACACATGAATGCAGTTACCATCTTGCTGAGAAGAAAATTCCTTCGATCCATGGACAGTCAATGGGATTCAAACTAGAGCAATTCATATTTGATGCATTTCCCTACGCTCCCTCAACTGCGCTTTTTGAGGTAACTTCATTACCCCCTGCTTTTACCCTAATCCCAACTATTTCCTTTCTTGATGTTGCGGTGCTAAGGATTACATTTGTTTGCCAAATATTCAGGTATTGCGTGAAGAAGAGTTTGCACCAGTAAAAAATGCAAACGGGTCAAATTTTGACACTCCAGATAGTGCTAGGCTTCTTGTTCTCCGACTTCACACTCGTTGGGTAGTTGCCGCTGGCGGATTCTTAACACATTCAGTGCCTCTATATGCAACTGGTAGTTCATGCACTTTGCTTTGATTTGCATTCTAGTATGTGCATAAACGTAGGGGAAGGAAACAAAAAAAAATAAGGGAAAGTTGCATTGACACAATTGATGTTGAATGCAGGTGTAGAGGTTTCACCTCTTTGTTCATACGTTGGAGAAAACCTCGAAGCTATTTGCCGCGGAAGAACCTTCCATGCCCCTTGCGAGATTACATTCTAATCAGTTGACAGAATTGGTATTTTTCCCTTGCTGTGCGGCTGTATTTTACTGAAAAACTAGTGTGAGTTCGGTCCTATATATTTGACTGTTTGTGATAAGATTAGTGGGTGATTTGCAGTGTATAAAGTGAAGGTATTTGGGATACATATGTTTTGGTCATGCTTCAATTCTATCAATATGTGTTTTGCAATTCTTCACACAACCAATCATTTTAATGTTCTGCTTAGTTATAATATTAGGCTCGGCAATGGCAGACTTATTCTTCACACAACCAATCATTTTAATGTTTTGCTTAATTATAATATCGGGCTCGGCAATGGCAGACTTATTTTTCACACAACCAATCATCACATCTTACATCATTTTAATGTTCTGCGTAGTTATAATATCAGGCTTATTCTTCACACAACTAATCATTTTAATGTTCTTCTTAGTTATAATATTAGGCTTGACAATGGCAGAGTTTATAAACATTTGGTGCCAATCAACTTTATTGTCTACTCAGTTACAAGTTACAACAAGTCCACGCTACAAGATTCGGCAATTACTAAATCCGGTTTAAGTCCTTATAAGCATTTGTATCATCCTATGAATTTCCAATGTGGGATATCTAGCATAACAAATGTTTATCAAAGAGTCAAGATAGTCGGCCAATATTCACTCTAACGCGCAACGATTGTAACTAATAACGTAATGCACCCATGGAATGGAAGAAACCTGCAGGTTGCAATGCTTTTTTTTTTTTTTTTTTTTTCTCCAGCTACTCCGGCAAGCTTATCGTCCGGTTAAAACCATCTCCGTCCAGCCACTTAATCATTCGAAAATGATGGGCAAGAAAAGGATGAGAATCATGAAGCATCGTACGGTCATTCCACTGAATCATTTGTTGTTAGATTAACCACCGACGTAATATGAACTTACGCTGTTATGTAATGGTTAAAACTCTTTTTCACGGTAAGGTACCACTTGCAATCGAAAACAGATTTGAAGCAAGAACATGAGAAGAGAATTAAATGTGGGTAATGGATCGTGTCATAGAAACGATTTTAACCTATTGAGGAAAAATGAGACTGAATAGGGGGCACGTGTCTACTCTTGGGTCGGGTCTTACGTGCCTATTTAAACCAGGGATTTTTATCCGGGTAAATGGCTTTTCTCCATGTATTTTACAAAAACCCTTGTTCCTCGCTCAGTCTCTCTAGGGTTCTACCTCAAGCTTACACGAGCTCCGAACTCGTAAGGTACTCTCTCTCTCTCTCTCCTCTCTCCTGCCTCTCTGTAATGATTAATTTTGGACTTGTGAACAGAAATGGTTTCATGTGATTGCCTAATTGAGTGTCCATCAGGCTCCGGAAATGGGCTCTTCTTTGTTTGTTAGTTTCATAAATTTACCTTCTGATTGGTTGCTCAGAAAATTTCAATCAAAAGTCCCAAACTTTAATGATTTCTTGCTTCCTGTCTGTTCTGCTTTTGATTGTTGAAGGCAAAAGTCTGAATCTTGTGGTTAAGACATTCCCGAAATACACAAAACCAGTCTCGGAATCCTCAGAAACCAAGCATTTCCCCTCCCCTTTTTAGTTATTTGTTGATTTTTAATGAGAAGATGTTGAAGACGAACATTTTGGATATCATTACCTCCCAATGGTAGAAATTTACAACGAGTTGGCGGAGATAAATTTTTTCAAGGGGAAATGATGTGCAAGTAGAAGAAGGATAGTTCTGTTTGTTTCTGAGAGTGTATTGATTCAAGCCTGTTTTGTTAGCTTCAACGTTCGATTCTTTTAGCATTAGAAACTCCATTAACCTTAGCAAATGCATCTGACAGGTTTTGTGTGGATTCCGGATCCAGATAGGCGATTGTGAGAAGCGAATGGGTTCGTCATAGGTTTGATTTCCATTTGTTAGAGAACCGACTCGTGTGCAAACCTTGAAAAAATGAGTTTGATCTTAAGATTACGGAATCATTTGCCTAAAGGGATTTGCAGAATCCTGGTAGCTTAAATGGGTTTTGTCGGAACTTTGGTCAACCTGCAAGGCAAGAAGAGGAAGAGGAGGAAGAGGTGGAGATTGACCAAAGGAGACTCCCTGCTGATTATGATCCAGCAACATTTGATCCCACAGAGCATCGTAGTCCTCCAACTGATCGGGTTTTTAGGCTCGTAGATGAAATATCATCACTCACACTGGTGGAAGTTGCTGAGCTCGGTTCCATTTTGATGAGAAAAAAGAGAATGACGGAACCACCAGTTGTAGGAGTCATGAAGCCGGGAGCTGCTGGAATGGGATTGGCGACGAAGGGACCGTCGGCAGCTAAGGAGGAGAAGATACCAGAAAAGACTATTCGAATTGAAATTGGAGTCATTTGAGGCTGCTTCAAAAATAAAACTGATCAAGGAGGTAAGGAGGTAAGGAGGTAAGGAGCTTCACTGACTTGGGACTCAAGGAAGCAAAGGATGTAGTGGAGAAGGCGCCATCGGTGCTAAAGACAGGAGTGTCAAAGGAAGAAGGAGAGCAACTAATAGAGAAGCTGAAAGCTCTTGGCGCAAAAGTTTCTCTTGAATGAAATAAAAAAAGACGATCAAGATGTGCTCCTCCTCGCGAGATTAGTCAATGTTTCTTGGGGGACAACAACAGCTTTTTTGGAAATTTATCAATCCTCTCTCGATATTAAATTTCCACAAGTTTAATAACAGGAAATTATTTCCGCGGTTCATTTTTTCCCACGCACTCCTCTCAATCCTCCTTTGATTTTGTTCAAGTCAACTAGTGGATAAAAGGGGAGGAGTGCGTGGGAAGGAGAAGAAGCGCAGAAATCACTTCTCGAAACCCCCAGATGGTGCTAATGCTTAGGGATGGAAAATATGAACATGGCTAATTCGTTGGACTTGGAAATTGGATTAACTAAAAAAAGTGTACATTTGTATTTGACAGAGGAGGCAATCACCTGTACAGAAGAGCTGTAAGCTAAAAAGAGAAGAATCGGATAGTGTTAGTTCTTGGACTTGAGGGATTTCCACATCTCTACTGGGACAAACACCAACGATATTTCCGTCCTCCTGATCATGGTCGGATCTCTCCCTGTTCTCCGACTGTTCTCCGACAAAATCTACGATGTTAGATTCCTTCAATTTTGGATTTCTCAGTTGCTGCAGAGTGTTGCTTCATTCCCATATTCTTCACCTGTGAAATAATAGATTTGCTACATTATAATCTTATGATTCTGGAAAACAGAAATCAAAGAAAAGTCTGCACTAGGAACCGAGGTTGGTATCGATAAAACTGTGATGGAATACAGGCCAACGAAGGTTGGTTTTGAAACGTTTGGGAGCAGGTAGTCAATCCCTTATAACTCACCTTTGGTAGACAGGTACTAACGCTTCGCTACTGATGAGACGGGTGTTTAGAATGCAAATGTTTTGATGACAAGCCATGTGGTTGATTGGTTCCCACAGTAGACTGGTCCTGGAAGAAGAATGAAAACCGATGTCAAGAATCTCACGCCAAGAAAAAATCCAGACAGCCTAGGTTAGTATTTGCATACCACATCTTGCAAACCATCCTGAATGTCAAAATAACTCGGAATAGGTTGTGGTCTGAAATGCAACTGCGCCTACACACAACAGGGTATCATTACCATACCAAGAAATGCAAACAGAAATGGTACTAACAGTAACAAATGATGTCACCCCTCAAATGAATGGACTCTCCTTTCGTTTATGATTAAACGAAAAAAAAAATCCGTGAGCTTATGAAAAAACAACAGAATTATGTACCACCCCATGCAGTCTTTGCTGAGTCATGTAGTGAGAATCATGGATGGGCGCGATTGAGTTTATTAGACACTGTGGCAGAAGCGAAGGATTTAGTGAAGAAGTTGTACTGTACTTTTTTATAAATAATTAGAAATTTATATGAAAATATCCATAAAATTAAGTTTCTTAAACAAATAGGAAATGTGCACTACCAGCCTTGGCATATGCTGATTGCTATGATATTCTTCACGGCTGGAGGGTATCGTGTTAAGCTGCCCCTACAAGAAGATCCAAGGGCAAATCAATTTTAAGCATGGGATAAATTGTTGTACAGTCGTCTTTTTCCTTGAACAGAATCGCAGTATTGTAATTTCGTGATGAGAAAAATATCTTACCATTCCTTGAACAATTTGTTGACTGCCATAATAAACATCAAAGTTTGGAGCTCTCGAGGTGAGTTCTGCCTAAGAATAAACATGCCACTCTAAATTTTAGGAAATAATAAACAGCAATGTGAATAAGAAGTGTTGTGCTAAACATTATGTTTGCTGCTAACTATATTGTACCATCTCTTGCATGCTCTATTGCGATTTATAAAAACAATCAAGGGCTGGAATTCGTAATTTCAAGTGCCCCGACAACAAGTTTGGAACCCACATAAATAAATTCCTTTTATGCTATAAAATGGGTAAGGCTTAAACAACTTAAACAATAACATAGCATGACTAACCACTTGTTGCCAGCTTTCTTGCATCCCAATGGTTATGTCCTCTGGCTCCGAATGCACCTAAAAGAATTCAAAAGACATACCAAACCAAATGGCATTTAAATTTTCCAAAAGAAAACACAACCAGGAATATAAGAATAATAATCACCACAAGTTCAACTAACCTGTCCTTTCTTGGATGCACCATTTTTTTTATTAGTCTCGATATTGTTGTTGCCTTGGTTCTCTCCTTCGGAACCTTGAGGACCATGAGTCTTTGGCGAGATTGGCTCTGTTACATTCTGGATTGAGTTATTTATGCTCTCACAACTTCTCAGAGCTTCTTCCAATGCATTAAACGCAATACTGTAACTTTCTTGGGATAAAGAACCTTCATCACTCAATTTAAAGGCTCGTCGGCATAGATCATTGTAACGTTGAACTCTAGATTCGGCTGCATCAGACCCTTCTCTGGTTGTTTGCCTATTCTTTGCATCTTTCGTCCAACGTTTTAATATATACTGAGATGGAATACTGTGTACACCAGACATTTGCAGTACAATCAACACGTGTCTACAAAGAAAACCTTTGAATTCAAACGAACGGCATAAACAGGATACATCCGATGTCATTTCGTTCCACTCCACAATGAAATCTTGACTCTCTACAAAATCTTGAACTCTGAAAGTTTTGATTAATCCGTCTTCAGTTTCTTTCTTTGGATGACAAGCAACTACTCCCAAAACCTCAACTTGGAATTTCTTAAATACTGCATGAGTATACATAGTTGCCATTTGTTTACCATATGGTGATGGAGATCTCAATGCTGGTTGCTTATGCCATGTTTCAAAATCAGCTTTTACTTCCTCTTCATACCTCTCTCGAAGGATTGTTTTGTATTGTTCTAAAAATTCTTTCAACGGAGTTTTCCTCTGCATGAATTTGTCGAAGAAACAATTTATACCTTCTAACCGCTGGGTTGTAGACATACCTGCCAGAAAAGTGTCTCTCATGTATGTTGGTATCCATCGTCCACGATCCTCATACAATGATTGGAACCATGCGTCATCCCTTAAATTGAATCTGTGAACCATTTTCCACCATCTTTTTTCAAACTGTTCATTTGTCCAAGACTTAAAAACGCATTTGTTAAACTTAACCATAAATTTTTCATGTTGCCTAATCACATAACCAAGCTTATCAGGAATCTTGCCAAATATGTGCCACAAACAAAAACAATGACGAGAATCAGGAAGGACCTCTGTAATCACTTCTTTCAGGACTTTATCTCGGCTACTAAGTATTACTCTTGGAGCACGTCCACCCATTGCTTTTAGCCATGCCCGTATCAGCCAGACATAGGATGATTTGCTCTCATCAGCTAGTAAAGCACATCCAAGCAAAATGAACTGAAAGTGGTGGTTCACGCCAATAAAGGGAACAAACGGCAATTTGTATTCATTCTTGATATATGCAGTATCAAGAAATACTACATCGCTAAAATTCCCATAATCAAGTCTACCTTTGGCATCAACCCAGAAAACATTCTTCAAACGCTGCTCCTCATTCAGATCAACTGCATAAAAGAAGTTAGGATTCTCATCTTGCATATACAGAAAATGGTCAAGCATAACTTGAGCATCTCCTTCCTCTAAAGATAAATGCTTCCTGCTCGGTAATTGATTTGTCCCACCACCTTTTTGATTATCTAACTTCTTGAAGCCACCGGACTGTTTGGCCATATCAACATACATCTTCTTTGTTCTTCTCCGGATAGCAAGTAAGCGATCAACATCACATCTACCTAGATCTAAATCCCTATGCCCCCGAAAATAATAGGCTTCATCAGGAAAAATTTCATGATTATGCTCTTTTATGAAACTACGAATAATCCATCTACCATCTTGCCTCTTAACATGCATGGAGGCTTTACAATCTGTTTTCTCCCAAGATCGGTTAGAGCGACCTCGTTTTCTCTTAACAGAGTCACAGATACTAGATTCTCTGGGGTTTGAAACAGACTCTGGTGCTTCAGCTGTATTAGATTCTCGTTTGCTCCCATGTCTAGTGCATGCAAATTTTGCATCAATAAACTTTCCGGATACTCTTGATCGACGACTGGCCTTTATTACAGCAGCGAACCCCACAGACTTGGCATATTCTCTATAGAACGAAAATGCAGCTTCCTTTGATTCAAACTCCATTCCATCATGAGGTTCTAAATCTTTTGTAGAATTCAAATTAATTTCGTCTCTGGCAACCGCCTTGTTTTCATTTTGTCCTGTATCCTCCTTATCATTTGCAGGACCATTAGTTGCTTTCACAATGGCATGGTCTCTAATACCTTCCTTATGGCATTCTCCCGAAGGCCGTTCAAGATCTATCCCCATTGAAAGAATCTAAATTTTCTTAAAGCAACCTGTTCAGATATGCGCGCGGCAGCAAGAAGGGGTTATATTTAGTACAACCGGAAACTAGATGCAGTACCAAAAGTGACAGGACCATCACAAGTCAAAAACTTTAACAACATTTCACTGCAGTACCACAGGAGAATGAAAATTATAGATACATACACAAACTGAAATACCAAGATACACACGCAAAAATGAAAATTATAGACAACAACAACAACAACAACAAAGCCTTTTCCCACTAAGTGGGGTCGGCTATATGAATCCTAGAACGCCATTGCGC
>VIEB01000253.1:448579-513010 GCA_006547085.1 Malus baccata
CTCTTTTGACGAAATTAGGAGGAAGTGCTAATTAAAACTATGACAATTATGCTACGTACGTGCTCTAGGAAAATGTGTATGTGAAAAGTGTTGAGAGAAATTGTAAACTGTGGAAAGGATCCTCCGGATTCCTTCTACATAATTCTCTCCAGATTCTTTCCATCTAATCCTTCTTATAAAACAATTTGAATTTTTAAAATTTGATCCAACGGCTAAAAACAGGAGTCCACTCTAAAAGTTATAATAACTTTAGCCGTTATATCAAATTTTAAGGATTCAGATTGTTTGATGAAAATGATTAGGTGGAAGGGATCCAAAGAGATCCCTTTCCGTAAACTGTAACTTGTATTCACACATTTTTGTCACATTATTTCTTATTTTCTCCCAAATTAATTGGGATGCAAGTTTATTGATAACATAGCACTATATATTATCTTTTGCAAAATTTAGGCATATAAGTATTTGTTAGGGTTGCCTATGCGTCACGGCACCTCATTTTTTAGGAAGTGAGACTCCTATTCGTAGGTCTCACTTCTCTGTAAAAAGTGAACCTATGCAAGTAGTAACTCTATCCAATACGTTTTTTTTTTTCAGTATTTCCTTCTTAATGAGTATAGAATATGTTCATCTGAATGGTTGTACCTCCATAAGAATTATTTTCTTAGGAGAGAAGAACTATTTTCTTAGTATAATGAAACCTCAGCCCTTTAAAAGAAAAAATGAAAACAAAACCTAAGATCGAACGGAGGATCCTAAAGGTAAAATATATATGTCCGAATGCTAACTTTTCGTGAGGAAGAATCAGAGCAACTTGGTCAAAAAATGATGAAACTCAAAGAATTACACAATATCATTTATAAAAAAAAAATTAGAGAATATACATGTATATTGTGAGAACGCAAAGACAAAACCTATGAGAATGCAAAGACAAAACCTCACATCCGATGATGTCCAAATCATGTAAAAAAAACTTATAAAAGATTGAACTATTTCTTATAATATCAATTAATTTTAAAGAAAATTAATGAAAAAAGTTTGAAAACTTTAAGTTTTAATGAAAATGACAAAATAAATAGTAAAATAAATAGTACCAAAATTGATTTTTAAATATAAAAATATGATTTTTCGTTAAAATAAACAGTACCATGAGTTTTTTATTAAAATTCTCTTAATTTTATGATAAAACCTGAATCGTAATTTTTTTTTTAAGCACATGATATACATGAATATGTTATTCATGCTTTCACATGTTGGAAGAATATGCGGACCCCGTTCTTATCCCACCATCATTATTTTATCGAAAAAGAGAGGAGTAATGCAACTTAGGATTCGATGCGAATGATTTAAGTTTGTACATATAAAATAATTTTTTGTAAAGACTTAATAATATGCTTAAGGTCAGGGTTTACTGGACCTGAAAGTAAACAGTCAAACTGTCAAACATGTAAAATAATCAATCTGACAAAAGAAAGATAAAAAATCAAGCAATTGCTGTAAAAGTTAACAAAACAAGAACTTCAGCCGTTGGTATTATTCCATTGATCGGTCATGTCTCGTTCACACTCACTCAAACGTGTGATAAATTACACGAAAGTTTGTACATTATATTTATAGTGTTTTTATGTTCGGTTAAAAATGCAGATATGTCTTTGATAAGGATTAAATATTCGTTGCTATTGTTCACATGATGAATTTAAAATCGTTACTGTCGATATATTATCTACAAAAAATATTTAACCGTTACATAAAATAACTCTATATATAAATTTATCATGAACCATATTTGAGAATGTAAAGATCAAACACAAACCATCGAGTGTATGAAGCCCTAATAAATTGGACTTGGATTGTCTGCCCTCCAATTTTGGTACCCTTTCCGTGCCCTTCTGTTTTTGTGGTCACGGTTAAGCCACATTAATATTTTATATTAATATTTCTTTTTGTTTTATTATTTTTATAAAAAAATAATATAAAATATTAACGTAACTTGACCGTGACCACACAAAACAGGAGAGCACGGGAAGTGCATCGAAATGGGAGGGCAGAGAATCCAAGTCCTAATAAATTTTCTTTTCGACTTGACCTACAAACCCAATGCACAAATCACTACTCTTGCACTATGCTTCTCATTGATCTCAAAATCTTATTAACTAGGTTCAGAAACGCTCAGGACACCAGAATGCCCGGGTATTAGGGTCCATAATAGAGGTCAGAAAGTACACTTAGATTTGATACTGCACAAATCTTACCGTGCCCAAGTAGCCAAGTGATCAGAGATTCAGAATTCTTTCTCAGATCTCAGGGAGAGGCAGGGAAATAGGGTTTACAATGCATGAAAAAACAGTAAAAATGCGTTAAAGAAAACAACGATAATAATAATAGGTCTTTGGCTTTTGGATTTTGTCTTTTGGCCTTTTTACTTCCAAGTAAATATAACCGCGGGGCTTAGAACCACAGAGAGACTCAGAGGACATATACATGTATATAAGATCCAGGTACCCCATGATGAAAGGAGAGGCCATGTGCAGCTTTGCATGATCTTCGACTTTTTCTTCTTTCTTTTTCTTGTTTCTTTTTCTGTATAAACCGATTGCTGACCAGGGCCACCACGTGATCGACTATGCCCTAGCTCCTCTCTCTCTCTCTCTCTCGTCTTCGTCTTTACAAACATGCACATTGACTTGCATGCTTTCTTCAATTCAAAACCCTAAAACACTAAAGAGCTCCCATCAAACAAAAACAAACAAACGCTAGATGATTTGATTTTCTGACATGTGGATTTTGGTGTCAACCCCAAAAATAAGAAACTTGGTTATGACATGGATTTTTGGATGTCATCAACTTTCTACTTTGTAGTAATATTTGCAGAGAGAGATAAGATCTGAGTTTAACATTAATTAGGCAATAGAATTTTCCATCAACAAGAGGAAAATCAGAGAATCTAATGAATCGTTAACATGATTTTTTTCTATTACTCGATCTACAAGAAGAGATCTAGAAGGAGCAAAAAGAGAATGGTGAGAATCATAATAGGGCACTCATGAGACGGGACGTAAATAAGAAAAACTTGCATACGATATTATATACAAGTAAAATTCTAAAAAATGCTAAGTGCTAGTCGGACGGTGAGCTGAGACCTAGCACCTGGGCGGGTTCCTAGGCAGACTATGCGGATTTAAGTAATCTATTATATTTCGTGTAAATAAGTGTTTATTTATACTTAAAATATATATCATTTCATCATACACTACAAAATAGAGTGATATATATATATATTATGAAGTATTGTAACATAATGAAAACATGGGGAACACGCATATAATGTGTGCTCATTTAAGTATTTAACAAGTTTCTTACAATTTATTAAAAAAAACAAAATGCAAAATGAAAGTTATTTATTTTCTGTCTAAGTGAGTCGCAACCTAAGCGAGTCTGAGCGGGCTAGGCAAGTGCCTAGGTAGTCTAGGGGGGCGCCTCAGCAGATCTAGGCGCTCTTTCTTAATTTTCAAACGTTTATGCATTAATCAAAGCGATGGTCAGCCGCCTAGCGCCTAGGCGGTGCTAAGCGAGGATTTTTAGAACAGTATACAACACTTGTTGAAATTTGTATGTAGTGGTGCATGCAAGTCTCTCGTGAGCTAATTAAATATTTTAGATATTGATGTTAATAACTATTTTCTTTCTAGCTCTCTCTCCTACAGGATTGTAATTATCATTTAGTCATTTACTATCAAGAGCGTGTAAAACATTAAGTGGTGTTATCTACACATTTCTGTTTATCTTCCACACACTTATCTTAATTTCTGTCTGTCAAATTGAATGAATTGAATAATTAATATCAAAAAATAGAAATTAATATAAAGATAGTTCTCAAATAATTCAAATAATTAACTTACTTTTTTCTGCTAACATTATAAAATTACAGATTCAGATCTTTGATCGTTGACAGTTTGGTTGATAGGTGGGACCTATGCAAAGAATATAATACCAACCGAGGCTGGCCACTTGTGTCCTTTCAGTCAAATTATTTCTCTGGTCTCTGACAAAGACTGGATTGGTATGCCACTGCCTCACTGCGTCACTTCCTACACTTGCTTTAATCATTTTTCTCTTAATCATGGTGGTTAGTGATCTACTTAAGTTAACCTTGCTTTTACGCTCAACTTAAGGACAGTAGTTTCTCCCTAATCTCATAAACACATTCAGATATAACTAACACAGATTCTCTACAAAGCATATGAACACGTTGTAGTCATTGAATTGTTGAGTTCACTTGTAGGTCGAGTTCACTAAATATGAAGGTAAATGTTTCGCATACTCTTTACAAACGATATGAACTTGTACGATATACTATAAATTCTAAACTCTCTTAATTAAAGTGTATTTGTTAAATGAAATTTGCCCGTACGACCAATGAACTTTCATCTTATACCCAAAAAGAAATATTAACTTTAATAATTTAATTGTGATTTAGATGTGCTCAAGAAATAATGTCTGAAACCAAACCTTTTTATTTTATTTTTTATTTTAATAAGAATGATAAACGATTAAACCAATCAAATTACTCATTAAGTTTGGTCATCAACTATAAAATTATGATCCTCTACGTCTAGCACGCATAAAACAGTAAAAATGAACCAAGACTTGGAATTTAGCAACCTCCCAATTTGGTCATCGAAACCAAATTAAAAAGGTTCACATTGGCTTTCTGTCATGTGGATGATACATTTTTTATACATTGAAAAGTACCACAAAACCATTCAAAAATTTGGCATTGCATGCAACTTTTAATTTAATTTATCATTTTTTTTCCTTTTTAAAAGTGAGATAACACCTCCCTCTCACCCCTCCATATATACACGCATCAAAACTCACTTCCATCACCACATCATTCGCTGTAATCATTTTCAACTCACTTACTCCAAATTTCTAAAAAAAAAACTAGAGAAGTTCCATATTTTCACAATGTGGCTTATTTCTTGGCCCAAAACCACTTGCCCCACCAAGACTGGTGGCCGAGAAGGTGGCACCACCACAGCCACCGCCGCCGCTGTAGCCGCCAGTTGGTGCATCAATGTTTCATCATCCCACTGCACTTCTCTAACCAAACTGGTGAGGAAGCTTAGGAAACATAGGAGAAGGGTAAGAGCTGCAGCTAGTAGGCAACGTTCACTGCAGTGCCACTATGATCCACTGAGCTATTCTCTCAACTTTGATGCCAGTGGATGTGGGAACTTGTTGGATGACCAAGATTACTTCAAGTTCTGTGCATTTTCCTCCAGGTTTGTGGCCAACCCTTCAGGAAACTCAGCTTCTACTCCAAGGCTAATCACCACCACTCCTCACTAGAATTATATATATTGAGCTTGTAATCAATGACTTGGATGTAATGGGTATTTTGTATATTGGATGAGGCTGGCATCTGAGATTTCTTGAGAGAGAGAGAGAGAGAGAGAGAGAGAGAGAGAGGGGTAGTTGATGATGATGGGGTAGCTAGCTAAGCTTATACATTTTTGTACTAGTAGTTAATTATTGTGCTGACTAGTAGATAATAGTTTGATGATCAATTTTCACCTTCTTATTTTTTCTTCTTTTTATTTTCTTTGATTTGTGATGTTTTTTTGTTTTTGGTGATATTTTGCTGATGTCAAGTCAGTTCAGAAAATAAGATTTGCAAGGACAAAGATAGCAAAATTCCAAATTAAGTTTGTATCCTCGTCGTCCCATTGCTAGGTTCACATGAAAATTTTGACCCCCAAGCAAAACAAATGACAAAATTTGTGACTACTTTTGCTTTCTCACCAGCTAGTAGATGGGGGATCCCTACCACCATAGAAGTTTTGGAAATCAGAAAAGAACTAACAGATAAAATTAGATGGATGAGTGCAAAATGTTCAAAAAGGAAGTTACGGAAATCATTTTCTTTCCGCAATAGGTCATGATAAAAGAAGAAAAAAGATAACCACGTTTTTTCCTTTATGCAAGCGCATCTTATTCGTTATTTTCGTTTAATTTATTCTATTGAATGGCCAGAAATAAAAAAATGTATGAGACGATAAAAATAGTATAGTTAGATCGAATTTCTTCTGATGAGCCTTTACCACTTAACCAATCAAATCTTTAGCAATCAAAAGCAGTGGAGATTTGGTTGCACAAAGCAGCAACTCCTCTCATTCAACAGTTGACAAGACCGCCAAATGGAAGCGGCCACCAGAGATTTCAAAGTCCAAAACCAGCCATTTTTTTCAGTAATCAGACCTCATTGATGAGACCACAAGGAGGAAGAAAGCTCCATGGATACATACATTGCAAAAGAAGGCAACAACACTATACTTTCATTCTCTTACATGAGCTTTACACAATTATCCTAAAACAACCCTATATCCGGCTAGTTTATCTTGCACTACAAGAGACCTACAAAATTTTAAGCACGACGGAGCCTTGAATAGCACGAAAGAATATTTATGTTCTAATCTTCGCTCCGCATATTACAGCTATGATTCCCGATCACTCATGGGATGATCCGAGACAGTGCCCTCAGAAGAAATTTCCTCTACATCGGGTCGTTCTGTCCTAGAGGGATCTGACTCTGTCTTGCTAGAATCCGCACTTTGAGTATCACATGTTCTAACAGGCGAGCCCTGCTTAGCCTCCGTTCTTACCACTGCAGTCGCAGTTTGAGAGTCCAAGAGTTCTACTTGGTCAACAGAGTTCGGCAATGAGGGTTTTGTGTCACAGACGCTTGAGCTTGCCATGCCGGAAGCTGCTGACAGGTGTGAACCTGGAGCAACACAGGATGCTACCAATTGAAGCACTTCAGGGGAAGGCGACAATCCCATGGTTGTTTTCTTGTGCTGATTCAGATGTGGCGCTGCAGATGATGGGTTTACCACATTTAAACTCAGAGGCTCACTGAGGTCGGATTCAATCCGTGAAAAGCCTGAAGTTGCAGCCATTGCTTGTGAAAGAAATGGAAATGATGGGGCCATAGGAATGGAGCTTGAAGCATTGTCACCAAAGTGCCTGCTCTGAAAGTCCTGGCTGCTTCCAGCGTCTAGTTGAACCTGCCTGAATAGACGTGATTTCAGCTTTCTTTTCTTCTTTAGACTCCGTCTTGGATCCTTTGGTAGCGAAGGAGGTGGGCCGGGAATCACAAATGGAGGAATCGTTCGCTTATCCTCCCCATATAACAACCGGACGGATTGAGCTATTGCCGTCACTGTGGGTGGCAGGTCAGGTACTGGGGGTTTAGCAGGAGCACTTACAGCTTCCCGTAGCCAATGGGGTAGCGTGTTCTTCGAAGAACTACTTCCAGCAACATCATCTCCCTTTAAGATTCCTCTCTTGAGATTAGGCAGCAATCCTGAACTGGAGGGTTCACCTCTTGCCAAATTATTATTCATATCACGTACAGCATTCAGTGATCTATCAAGCAGACAAGGCAACTTCCCGTACCTAGGGGCACCCTGTTCATCTTCATTCTTCTGCACATCATAGCTGCTTGAGGAATTCAAGCCTCCTAACAAACCCAAGCAACTGGTACCAAAAGAAGTGACAACAAATGGCTGCTCAGCAGGAACACTGGAAGATGTCCCTGCTCTGTCAGAAGCTACAGCAGCAGAATCTCCGGAAAAATTAGTCCTGAATTTATCATGAAACCAAGATGGAATAGGGGGATATTGCTCATTTTGCAAACCGAGTCTATCTGATGATTCAAAATGTGGAAAGCCAGTTGAAAGATCAGTAAAACCCAGCTTTATATCTGTCAAATGGGATTGAAACTTTGGTGGTGTAACAAGTCTACTACTATGCAGTGCCCGTGCCATCATTCCATCAGATATGCTTGGAAACTGTAAGGATTTAGCAGCCTTTTTGGTTGACTTAGACACTGCAAAAGCTGACCCGTCTAAAATCTTGAGTTGTTCCTCCTCCCACCTAGCTGACAAATCTTCCGAAGTTTTAAACTTTGAGAACTTCAACCTTGGGTCTCTCAGCATTGCATCCCAATTGCCCCTTCCATGCCTACGAACACCAATCCATAGATAATCAAGTTCATCTTCCGTCCAGATATCTGCTTTAAATTTATTTTTAAATAAGTTGCTTGATCCAGGACCAGTCCTCATCATTATGTTTTCGAGCACCTTCCGGTGTTTATCAGGTAAAGACGGAAAATTAGTTGGCATGTGCCCCAAACCAAATGAGGGAGGCACATCTCTGTCTTGCTGATTATATCTGGGTGCATCTGGTGGCAACTGTAAATTTGGAAACAATGACATTGTTGGAAGTTCTTGCAAGGATCCACCAGCAGATTCAAGTCTGCTACCTAATGATAGATTAGATAGGAAGTCCAGATGTGGACTCGGCATGCTCTTTGCTCCAAGTGGGAATCTTGGTAGCAATTTCTCATCGAATGGTAAGTTAGGCAATGCCATCTTTTCTTGGAAATCAGAAAAGGAAGCACTGGAACTTTCTGGACGATCATGACTATTCCCTTGAAAAGTTGGAGGATACTGCAAACAGACCAAGCATTGTGGTCATGCATCAACAAATTTTCACACACACGCACAGAGACAGAGACATAGACACACAGAGAGAGAGAGAGAGAGAGAGAGAGAGAGAGAGAGAGAGAGAGACAGAAACAGAGATACAGAGAATATGTACCGGCCTAAATGGGAAACCACCATTTGGGATGCTATTCAACTTATTCTTGAGATGGGATACTTGAGCTGGGGCATCTGATAGGTTCGTGTCATCACCATTTACTTCTGTCTCAGTCAAAGTCCCAGACTGAGGAGCCAGACTAAATGGAAACTCTGGCCGACCTCCTTTTTGTCTGCCGTTTGACCTTGAGAATTTCTTATTTGATGATACTATTTGACTAGCATTGGGAGCACAGAGTCCCAGAACAGGTAATAAATTATTTGAGGGCAGTAAGCTTGTTCCCGGAACCTGGTGACTGGGAAGGAACATGTCAGGTGACATGTAGTCAAGAGAATTAACAGAAAAACCAAGGTGACTGTTTTTATGCTTCAATAGCCGGCCCAATCGTGAGGGAGAATCAGTCTTGGCCTTGGGAGCATCTAACTTATCGTTCTCCAAGTCAATTACTGAAGGTCTCTCTCTGAAAAACTGAACTAATTCAGTTGCTTGATCCCCATCTTTGGAAGTGTTGGTGGGACCCTGAGGAAGTGACTCAGGCGGTCCTTCACTAGGTTGAGGTTCTTCAACTGCATTCCTCTGAGCAAGCCGCTCTTTTTGTCTAGCTCGGAGCTTAGCACTGTTGAGTAAAAATAAAAGTAATTAACGAGATCCGCAATCCACCAAATAGTTCATAGAGATTAAGTTCAGATTTGATAATCCATATATTAAGGCTCCGGTTCTAAAATCATCTAAACTATCAAAGCCTGACCAACGTAGCAAAGGATGCTTGACTCAAATGAATAGCGCATCTTTCGAAAATGTGAAAGTTACACATGTATATCCCTTTCACAGAACACAACTAGGTACACTGCAAAGCTGCTGAACTAAAGCAATTATGGTAGCACTACTAGGAACTACTAGAAGGAAATCTGAACTTACAACTTGTCCCTTAAAGCTCGTCCAGCAGGTGTGTACTCCCTCTCTGGCTCTGGTTCGGGCTCATGCTCCTCGTCAGCACCCTGCTTACATGCAACCAATTAGACCATTGCAAATAAGAAACTTAACTCAAAATAACTATGCGGTAAATAATTTGCCCAGATGGTCCAAGTGTATCTACTGTTGAAAAAACAAAACGAAAGTTTTTTCTTAGCAACATTTTCAGCAGCAATGTGAAAGTGCAGATACAAAAGAAAGGTAGAGTAGAAGAAGCAACATGCTTCAATCAAGCATATATCTAACTTTGAGTACCTCACTCAATGTTTCAGTTGGGTGTGCACCATATGCTTCCCTGTAAGAAACAGCTTTCCGCAGGCGCTTCCCACGACCAAGAGCCGCTTCTTCCTCACTTTGATATTTCTCCCATCTACAAATCCAACAAAATGCAAATAAGTCCTTAATAAATCAAGAAAATGGGAGATGGAAAGCACTTGGTACACAGGAAACCTCATCAGAAACATTCAAGTTTGGATGCAAAATATCAATTAGCATATTAAGCTGTGATAACACATGGAACAGTGAACATGGGTTACAGAAGAATTTGTTACCTAAGACGCAAAAGTCTGTCCCATTCATTTTCTTCCGTAACCATGCTATCCTCTTTCCTTTCAGTATTTGGTACGCCAGTATCATCACTTGCACCTGGAGATGATTCAACTCCCTGCTCTTCAGCAGGCTCCTCATTCCATTCGATGGCCTGGTTAAAATATAAGTTAGAAACTTTATGAGATAAACGACACAGACGAAAATCGAATTTCCGAATCTGCTGACTATCAGTCTTTATGGTAATTTTCAATAAAGATAAAAACAGCATAAAGTAGGATAACAAGACCAATATGCATGCAACAAAAATGAAAACAATGAACTTAAACTTCTAATCGAAAAAAAAGCTTAATAAATGCATTAGATAAATTCAACATGTAGTTTACCTTTACTGAGCCAAGCATATCATTTTCCATTTCTCCTTCAGCAATATCACTTGAACCAGACTGAAGGTCTGAACGGTCAAGTAACTTTGAAATTGCACTTTCATCCCATACAATCTTGTTGCTGCTATCTGTACATTTATCTGTATACACATCCCCCAAGCCACCAGTCCGCTTCCTATGCTTATGCTCAACATCTGCCACTGCCTCATCTTTGTTACTGTTATTTTCATCGGTATCTTTTCCATCAGTAATTGGAGAATCATTAAAAAGCTCCTCAGTTCCCCATTTTATAATATCCTCCACTTCTTTTTGGGATCCCGACTTGTTCACAAAAAGCTGATCAAGCATAAGTTTCTTCTTTGCAAGCTGCAAGATGCGCTCTTCAACACTAGCACGAACAACAAGCCTATACACCAAAAGTCGTTTTGACTGTCCAATTCGATGTGCTCGATTCATAGCTTGAATATCAGCATGCGGGTTGAAATCAGAATCATAGATAATGACAGTGTCTGCTGTTGCCAAATTGATACCAAGGCCGCAAGAGCGTGTTGATAACAAAAAGACAAATCGGCTTTGATCTTGGTTAAAACGCGCAATTGCAGATTGACGCTCAGTCACTGAAACAGAGCCGTCTACTCTCTCATATGTTTTAGGTCCAAATTCTATAGCCAAATAATCCTCAAGGATATCTAGCAGCTTGGTCATCTGTGAAAAGATGAGGACTCTGTGACCCTCTTTGTGCAAAATCTTAAGCATAGAATGCAACAGAGTCAACTTGGCTGAAGCTTTAATTCGCATTTCATGAAGGAACTCAGCAGACCCAGAGTCCGGTTCAGTGCCTGGTATGAGATATGGATGATTGCAGACTTTCCTTAACTGCATTACTATGTTCAGCATTGACTGCTGTGCCACCCCTTTCCCAATATTCCGCAATATCTGATAATTCTTTGTCAGCATTGCGCGGTAGTATTCAGCTTGGATAGAGGACAGCTCAACAGGAACCATCCGTTCAGTCTTGGGGGGGATATTTTGCATAGCGTCCTTCTTAAGCCTCCGAAGCATATGTGGAGCAACAAGTTTTTTCAATTCATCCACTTTTTCTGCAGTTGTGAGATCATTAAACCTTTCCTCAAATGCAGATAGGGAAGGGAATGATGCCGGCTGCAAGAAGTTAAGCAAGTTATACATTTCACCGATGTTGTTCTGAAGAGGGGTACCAGTCAACAGTACGCGATGTTGGAAAGACAAGGAGTTAAGCAAGCTGAAGAGCTTACTTCCTGAATTTTTCAAACGATGACCCTCATCAACTATGAGAACTTCCCAAGGAACCCCGCGGAGATGTGAGGAATCAGCAAGAACCATTTCATATGTAGTTAAAAGAACATTAAATTTATACGCAGATGTTTTCTTATTCAACGAATTTGGATCACTAGCATGCCATTCATGCTGGCGTATTATGGTTCGTGCTTTAGCACACCCATGATATTCCACAACATTCAATTCGGGTGCCCATAATGCAAACTCAGCAAGCCAATTACGCATTGTGGAAAGTGGAACCAAGACTAAACAAGGGAGAGTGGCTTTGAACTCGACGTATAATGATGAAATAAAAGCACAAGCGGACACAGTTTTACCAAGCCCCATCTCATCGGCCAGTATTACATTCTTGGATTTATGCCAGCATTTCCGCAACCAATTCAGAGCTTCAAGCTGATGAGGAAACAATATACCCTTCAGTTCCTTAGGCTGCTCTGTCAGAGTAACTATTTCACTTTGCTGACAACTAACCTTCCCCTTTGATGAATCATCCTTAGAAGCATTGTTTTCCAGTGTTTGGCGTTCAAACTGATAAAACTGATCAATCAGATTCTGGGAATTTTTAATGACAGGCTCATCCAGTCTTTCCCAAGTGCATTCATCGTAAGGGAGACCATTCCACTTTATGAAAGCTTCACCCGAACCATTTTCAACACCGCGGAGACCAATCACCCGCTGTGCTTGCTTCCAACGTTCCTCACATATATTTATAACAGCAGTTCCATACTTAGCCTTGTAATTTTCTAATTTTCTCTTGGCCAAGGATTTTAGCTCAGATTCAGAAATCCAACTATTATGAATATGAGAACTACCCACCCACTTAACTAAAAATTCATACAATACCATCCCATCACTACCACCTGCAGGCTCAGCTAGTGAAGGCTCCTCAATTTTGGTTTGAGGGCTGCTACTGATTCCAGTTTCTGTATCTACATCTTGTTTATCTTGGGTGTCAGGAGATACATGCATTTCAATTTCAGGAACCTCATCATCATAATGACTTTTCAAACTAACTTCGATAGTCGCTGTCTTTTCAGGGTTTTTTCCTGAATCATCTGCAGTTACAGCAGATTCATCTTGATCTTTACAAATTATGGTAGCAGGACTCGAATCCTTAGCACCTGTCCTCAACAAATCCATGGAATTAGCTTTTTTACCTTCTTTGTTCACAGATCTTCTGTACACATGTAATTTGTCCACTCGAGCATCATCCTTTGTGCTTTCATCCCCATCAGCACCACCGACAACATTTTCGCAAACCTCAGTGAGATTTTCATCCTTCATGCTTTCATCCCCATCAGCACCATTGACAACACTGTCCGCAGCTCCCACATCCATGTCATTATCAAAAGCAGAATTTCCATCTGATAGTCTGTTTTGAATCTCAGAAACTTGCAAACCAGCAGGACACAGGCCAGGGGCAGCTGTCACACATAACTGACGAGAAGATTGAGCATTATCACCCTGAACTCGACATCCCAAAACCCGATCAACCTGTGACATGGGCATACAGGAAACAAATTAATCTGTATGGCGACGTCAAGTAACCAAAACAAGAGAGCATATTTTCAATATATCCAGTGATAAAAACATTCTGACATTCTAGAAAACTCATTTACCTGCAGAGGTTGAGCAGTAAAACTGTCTCTACAAATTGTTGTTTCAACTACATGACTTCCAGCTTTATCTGCATTATGTGATGAGTCTTTTGCTCCCTCAGGAAGCTCCTAAAACAAATCAACGATATTACTACGTATAACTAAACATAACAAAACAAAGGACTTATCCCAATAGCAACAGTTTATCGACATCAAGAACATGAAATTACTTGATAGAAATAACAGTGATAACAGTATAAAAAAACCAGCATGATTCAGAAAACTATTAATAAGTAATCAAAAGCCTACTGACAATTCCTACATATAAACATGTGCCCAATATAAAAATCAGAAAATTTAATGATACCTCGTCTCTGCTTTGGACATCTGACTTCTTGGTTCCAATTTCTTCTCTTGACAAAATAGCAGAAACCCCATTGTTGATAGATTTATGCTTACGAGGTGCTTTATCAATCCTCGGTTTTGTAGTATTTGCTTTAGATCCAGATTGTTTGGAAATACCAACAGACTTTCCCTTATCAGTCCTGGGCTTCTTTTTACTCTTATCATTATTTCCTTTGGGTTTTCTTTTTTTAGCCTTGTCAGTGGTAGCACTGATCGCAAGAACAATGGTCTTATGTGGAGATCCATCAGTACAAGATGGATCCGGCTTCACATCAGGAGAGGCAGATGCCTCAGGAGCTTCATCATTCGTCTCTGACAATGTAACTTTAGAATGAGATGCAACTTCTTTAGCAGGAGAGCTCGACTTTCTGTCTGTGGAATCCTCTTCTGGGACAATGCTGGATCTTTTTTCATCATCAACATTCACACATGATGAAATACCGTCTGCAGAACCACCAACTGTTGAATGAGTCGGCTTGGTGCTACATATATCTATCTGGGAGTTCTTCTNGCAGAACCACCAACTGTTGAATGAGTCGGCTTGGTGCTACATATATCTATCTGGGAGTTCTTCTCTAAGGATTTGACTCGATGGGTTAAAACAGCTTTTCCTTTACTTGAAGATCTTTTCTTTGCAACAATAGAGTTTCCAAAAATCTGTGATACTTTCTCCCTTTCAGATGACTTCATTCCAGTTTTGGACTTAGTAGTGACAAGTTTTGTTCTTGCTCGTTTTGAGATGGTCTCTGTCAAAAAGTTTCTGGGTTCAAGCAGATTACTTTTCTGATCTCTTTTCTGACAGCAAGTTGTACATTGCCACTTCCCATTCGGAATGCGCTTCACGTGATGAATTCAACAATTAAAGATTTTACAATAAAGGGAAAAACAATAATTGCACATTAGTACAGCTAAAAAGAAAATTGATCACGCAAAACAAGCTATCGTAGTACAATCTAAATATACATCTACCTTAAGAGGTGGATTAAGACACTGGAGATGATAGGTTCGGGGACAGCTATCACAACACAACAAGTTACCGCCAAGGTCACAGACCACACACTCGTAGAAATACTGGATGAGAGAGAATTAGATTAGACAAAAATTTGCATGAAGTCAGAGAGAACTTAAGAGAAACTAATACTACATAATAGGCATAAAACATAAGTAGCTACTCATTGCCCTAATGCAAACATCGGACTGCTAATGTGCACAATATTATGTTCCATATAGACGCAATAACTGCAGTATAAATGCTGTTACTGCATCTGGGACAACATGTTGTGCCAACAAACTCAAAAAGAATACAAAACCCAAAAAATATGAGCCCCTTATTTATTTTTATCTAACCCTTCGGCAGACCAGGAAGTCACAGTTCAGCAACTAAACTGAACTTCTCCGTTGCATATTCTAAAATAACCGTTTCAGTCAGAAATTAATTTTGACTCTTCAGTCGATCAAGCCTCCTATGATGATCGTCCACATACCATGTACCCAGGAATCAATTTAACTGTATATACCGATCTCTAGATTTCAATTGAACAAACTCGATACTGAAATTGTTGAGCTATTATTCCATTTCAAAGCTTTGTGTGTGAAAAGAGTATAGCATTTCAAATCACAAAGAACTTTAGTAGGCTGCAGAATAACTTTTGTATGGAGAACTAGAAACCACAGGTTGAAAATGTTTGAATCAAAACACCAGCACCACCATTGCAAACAAAGCCCATGCTAGAACGACTGAAGAGTAATATAAAATGAACAAAATGGAAAACAAATTCCACCCAATGATAAAGTTATTCCAATGAAGATTTGCTTTCAGGTTAAAGAAATCGGTTGAGTAATTAATCAATTATGCAAAAACTAACCCCATCATTTCCTTTCTTCTTGGATTGAAACCGCTCAGAAATTAATTCATTTTTCAGCTTGCGCTTAGCTGAAGAAGAAGTCTTTCCTGGCGATTCTGAGGCCGCTGAAGTGTCTTCTTTGCCATTAGACTGATCAGGTCCATGACGAAGCTTTCTACGTTTTCGTTTCAAGACCCAATTTCTGTTTATCATTTTACTAGGTGACGAACTGTCTTCCTTCATCTTTAGACCTGGGTCTTACAAACGTAGTCAACAGTGACAGCAAGCACGTCAGGAACAATGGATTAGTCAACACATCAGAGCTTCTACATGCATACTTAGGCACTGCAGCTTCCAGAAAAACACTGGCACACAACTCTAATTTAATGAAGTGTTTGAAGCAAAAAGCATAAGATTAGCACAAACGCAAACAAAAAACANAACACTGGCACACAACTCTAATTTAATGAAGTGTTTGAAGCAAAAAGCATAAGATTAGCACAAACGCAAACAAAAAACATTAACATAAAGAGAAAAAAGAGAAAAGGTATGGTATATATAAACTACAGAAGCTCTATCAAGGATAATGGATACAAGAGACTTACCAGAGTAATTGTTAGATTCAGCAGGGATAAGCAAACTTAAATTCCTAAAAATGAATTCTTTATCGGCTACCACGGGCCACAGTGACAGCTCCCAAACAACTCAACCTTAGCACCTGCTACAAAAGCATAATTCACTTCGGTATGATATTGGATTAACATTTATAAGGTACATTGCCGAACGCCAACTTTGTAACAGCATGGGATAACAAGATAATCTAAACACATCTAAGAAACTAGCATATATACTGCAACATTACTACAAAACCAACACACTATACAACCGACAATCGAGCAATTCAACCATCTTTTCCAAGCTACCACTTTCAAATGCCAAACGCAAACTACCATAAAATTAACAATCAAATCAACAAAAACTTAAACATGCAAACACATTCAGCTGCAGCTAAACACAAACCCCATTTCAACACCTATTAATAACTTATTACACAATCTAGATTCTACAAGAACCAAGATTCCACTAAACAAGAACACCCCACCATTTTCCACCACAATCAAACCTCAAAAAACACAATCTTTCATCAATCAAACAAAACCCACATCAAAACCAGCACAAAAACACACACGGGCAAGTTCCTACTCACACGAATTCAAAAAACCTAGATACAACCAACCAAGAAATGAGCACAAAAACAGAGAAATAAAGACCGCCAAGATGAATTAAGAAGCTTACCAATCAAGTAATGGATCAAAAACCCAAGAAACAGAGCAGCAGTATGAGGCAGCTGGATTGGGAGGAAGAGCTGGGGAGGTGGGGGGAGGTTTAGGGCATGGAAGGCAAGGCTGTGGGAGATACGAGAAGGAGAGAGAAAGCGAATGGGAGACAAAGGAAAATAAATAGGGTGAGAGGAAAGAGAGAGTTTTTGGTTTTTCCAATCTTATTTTATTTTGCTTCTCAAATTTGTTTTTCTAGAGAGAGAAAGCACACAAATACGGATTCGCCGGTGTCATGGGGACGGGGTTACACTCTGACATGGCAGGAGAGAGAGAGAGAGAGTTGGAGATAGAAAGAGAGAGGAAGTAGTGCGGGTACTTTCTCTCTCCTCTTCCCATCTTGTTCTTGGTTTTTTGGTTTTGGTTTTGGTTTTGGTTTGGTGATGTTGTTGCCATCTGATTTAATTGAAAGCTCACCACCACTCAAAACTCGCCACGTGGCGGATCCAGAGACTCTTCAGCACTTTCTCTCACTGCCCATACTCTTCCCTTTTTCCCTCTCCTTCCCTCATCGCCTCTCTGCTTTTTTCCTTCCCCTCCATTCCTTCCACCTCCACAACTCAACCCTCTTCTGTGCTATGTAATAGCTTTTAGAGAGAGAAAGTTCTTGGAGAGAGAAGAGAGAGAGAAGAGAGAGAGGAATGTCATTCACTCTCTGTCTATTCCATTTGCATGATCAATTCGCTAGCTGGTTTTTTCTTTGAACGGGGTGGCTGTTTTCTTGTTTCCAAAACTTTTCTTTTTCTTCATTCGTCTGCAGCTTTCTCTTTCATACTTTTTCTTTTCTGCTCAGCTTTTTTTGTTTACTATATTTTCGGTGAAATCTTTAGCGTAAAAGTTTGGTAACTCGGATTTGGTAGTGCTTGTTTGAGGAGCTAAAAACAAGATTAGGGATATTGAACCAAAAGAGAAACAAGGTTTATGGATGAACATCTGTGTACAATGGAATTGGACTTGCAAATTACATTAGGCAGGTGGTTTTTTACTTGATTTGGGTACAAATCCAATTATAGATTTTATTTTTATTCAATTCATATCTCGCAATTAAGTGTTGGTGAGAGACTTGCTTTGTTGTTTAAATTACTTTGGAGATTCGGTGTTGAAGTGGGTTTACGTTATGTGGTGAGTCGTATTTATGATGCGTGCCGCTTATATATGTTTTGAAGCACGAGAATACATTGAAATAGCGCGAATAATTCAAAACTTACAGTTGACGCGACTTGTCGTTATTGTCAATTGTTGGGAGTTTGTCTTCTTTTTCCTTTTAAACCACTTTGGAGATTCGGTGTTGAAGTACGTTTACGTTATGCAGTGGGTCGAATTTATGATGTGTGCCATTTTGGAGCACGGGAATACACTGAAAGAGCACGAATAATTCAAAACTTACAGTTGACGCAACCTATCGTTATTGTCAATTGTTGGGAGTTTGTCTTCTTTTTCCTTTTAAACTACTTTGGAGATTCGGTGTTGAAGTGCATCTAAATTATGTTGTAAGTCGTATTTTATGATGTGTGTCACTTATATATGTTTCGTAGCGCGGGAGTATACTGAAAGAGCACAAATAATTCAAAACCTAAAGTTAACGAGACTTGTCGTTATTGTTAATTGCTGGAAGTTTGTCTTCTTTTTTATTTTAGTAACGACAAGAGTGACCGTTATAGTGTAACAAAAATCACATCGTAGAAACAAAAACTACTTACTAAATTAGTATCACTATCATTTCTTACGTTACAATTGATCTATACCCAATTCGTGTCATTTATATTAAACATTTGGGCCTTTTTCATAAACCTAAAACATAGGTAGAATTCAAAGACAATTTGATTTATTAAAATTCAACTTCACCAAACCATTGTGATTTAATTTTTATAGAAAATCAGTAAACTATTTTTCCTTGTTTTTCCAATTGAAAATTTAAGTTGTTACAACCCTTGAAGGACATAACAAGGATTAAGCTAAGTGATGAGGGATATCAACTAAAAAGGACAAGTTTAGGGATGAAGATTCGTCCAATGGAATTGGACTTTCAAATATGCCATGCTGGTGGTTGTTTACTGATCTGGATACAAATCCAATTATAGATACTTTCCTTTTTAGTTTTCAAATCACATCTCACGATTAAGTGTTTGCAAAACACTTGTTTTGTAGTCTAGTAGTCTAATTACTTTTAAGATTCGGTGTAGAATGGCATTTTTGTTATGCATTAGATCGTACTCATGATGCGCACCGTTTGTGTATGTTTCAAAGTGTAGGAATACATTGAAGGGACGGAAAAAATCTTAAGCTTAATGTGAACAAGACTTGTCGTAAATATGGAGTTAAATATTGTTTTTTCTTTCTACATTGACAAAAGCGATTATGACACCATAACATAAACGCATAATATTACATAAACTACTTACTAAATTTGTGCTCACTTACTAAATTTGTACTCCACTATTTTTCTTAAACTACAACAGATCATATCTAATTCTTGTCATTATTTTAAACATTTCTGTCTTTCTTTAAACCTCAAACATAAATAGAATTTCAAAGACAATAAATTCATAGAAATTCATCTTCACCAAACCATTGTCATTTTTATATAAAAGCATTAAACAATTTCTTCCTTATTTTTCCAATGAAATTTACAACCTTAAAAAAACAAGTTTAGGGATGAATATTGTGTCGAACGGAATTGGACACTCAAATATGCTATGCAGGTATTTGTTTACTGATATGGATACAAATCCTTTTTTGTTTTCAAAATTAAGTGTTTGTAAAATGCTTGTTACGTTGTCTAACTACTTTCGAAATTCGGTGTGTAAGTGTATATAAATTTTGTGCTAGATCGCATTTGTAATAAGTGCAACTTATATATATTATGAAGCACGAGATACAATAAAAGAGCGCGAATAATCCAAAACTTGTCGTTATTGTCACTTGTCAAGATTTTGTTTTTTTTTTTCCGTTCTTTAACGAGAAGAATGATCGTTATAGCGTAATCACAACAGATGAGAACAAATAAACTATTTACTAAAATACAATAGTTCACACCCAATTTTACAAAATAAAAACTAATGAAAATAGCTTGAAAACTTTAAATTTTAACGAAAAAGACAAAAATGTGTTGTAAGTGAATAGTATCATGATTGACTTTTTAGAGTAAAAATGTGTTTTTTCGTTAAAGTGAACAGTACCATGAGTTTTTCGTTAAAATTTCATTTTTAAAAATCATAAACACGCACTTAAGTGTTGAGAAAATATCATATTACACATTTAATTGTTTGTCAAACACTTATCACATATATAAGGTGCCTTGGATCACATTTATGATGTGTGGTGTTCATATGCGGGAGTACATTGAAAGAGCCCGAATAATCCAAAACGTAAAGTTAACGAGACTTTACTTTATTGTCATTTGTCAAGAGTTCGTCTTCATTTTTATTTCAACAACGATAAAAGTGACCGTTAAAGCGTAACAACAAAGCGACTGTTAAAAGCTTAATGTGAAACAACAACACATTGCCTTAACAGAAACTAAACATCTAAACCTCTTGTACTTGTCAAGGTGCTCATTGTTGAAGCTTTGGCCTTAAAAATTGAACTTTCATACTAAATGCACGACGCAATAAGAAAATTCTGTTGAAGAGTATTTCAGGATGCTAATTTTGTTGATGACATCTTAGCTAATTTTATAAACAAACTAAGACTGTTTTTCCTCCAAAAAAAAGTTTATTTATTTTTCTTTATTTTTAAAATAAAATAAATAAATAAACCAAATGGATCAAAGGTTTGGGTTAGAAGTGTGCTATCCACACACTCTTGATAATTTATGTCCGTTAATCTTCTTCAATTCATTCAATCTGACGGTCGAAAATAAAAAAAATATGTAAAAAGTAAAATGTAACGTGCCACACCCCTTTGGATTTTTGTTTGGCTACATAACCCAAGTGCCCAACCCGCCAAAAGTGCCAAGTCGTATTTCCCACCACACAATTTCAAGTCCACAGAAAACGACACCACCCAAAAACTGGTGGTTACCAATTAACGGTCGAAAATCCAAAAATACACTTCCACTCTCTCGCTATCTCTCTCTCTCTGCTTTCTCACTCCCTCTCACAACCTCCATGATCGCCTGCAAAGCTTCAAACCCTAACCATGGAGCTCTCTCCCCACTCCACCCTGCCAAAAGACCCCTCAGACACGCCCCAATTTACAGAATATGCCACACTCCCCACACCACCACCACCACCACTAACACGAACAACAATTTGTGCGTGGTATTTTCGTCCTTAGCAGACGGACCCAGATGGAATCAGTACCACCAATTCACGAACGGCGGCAGCAAGAATGGCGGCAGCAAGAATGGCAGCAGCACCGTTTACAAGAAACCCAGAAACGCGGAAGAGGCGGAGGAGGAAGGAGGAGGAGGAGAGAGGAAGGTGCAGTGCGAAGTGGAGTTGATTTCGTGGAGGGAGCGCCGAATCAAGGCCGATATTTTGGTCAATGCCGATATCGATTCGGTCTGGAACGCTCTCACTGATTACGAATGTCTCGCTGACTTCATCCCCAATCTTGTTTCCAGGTACTAACGCCTTCAATTTTTCGATTTTAAAATTTGTTTTGAAGATTTGATTTTTATTAAGTTTATGAGTGACCTTTTGCTTAATGTTTGATATCAGCCGGAGATTACCATGTCCGCATCTGGGGCGTATTTGGTTGGAGCAGAGAGGCTTGCAGAGGGCGCTGTATTGGCATATCGAAGCTCGGGTTGTTTTGGACCTTCAAGAATTTCCTAACTTAGTGAGTGTGTCTAAATTGAACCCAATTTTTGGATTCTTAATGCTGTTGTTTGTTTCGAGATGCAGTTTAGTCCAACTGGCTCCCTTGCACCCGAGTTTGAACCCCTCCTGGTAGAGTAGTTTAGAATATCGCCTTGTCCAAGATAAAATGATTACCATTTGGTTCAATTTATGGTTATGTGGGTTTGATGGTGTTGTTTAATAAGCAAAGTGAGTTGCTTTAAAGTTCTTATGGTTGCATCTTTTGTTTCGTTGCACTTTGTAATTTGAAACTTTTGTTCATTTTTCAGAGTCATAATAATCGTGAGCTCCACTTTTCCATGGTTGATGGAGACTTCAAAAAGTTCGAAGGCAAATGGGCTGTTAGATGCGGGACAAGGTAAGGATAGAGTACTTGGTTTTGTAATCTTAACTGGTTGTACAATGTGCTTGCGTTTTGCCTGCTTCGCTGTATCAGCTATTGAAGTTGCGTTTTATTTTCTAATTTTCTCACTGATGATTGCAGGTCATCATCAACAATTTTATCATATGAACTTAATGTAATACCAAGATTCAACTTTCCTGCCATTTTCTTGGAGAGAATTATCAGATCAGATCTTCCGGTGAATCTTCGGGCCTTGGCTTGCAGATCAGAAAAGAATTTTGTAGGGGATCAGAAGATAACAATGACAGAAAGTTCCTTGCCTACCACATCCCTGGCTGCTACTAGTTCACTCCCCCAAAACATCGATGGTTCTTTGAGTGAAAAGGATTATCCACTTAATGAGTTTAAAGAGAATATTCCTGGCTCTAATCCTGGTCCATTGACCCCATCTTCAACCGAGTTGAACAGTAACTGGGGTGTTTTTGGGAAAGTGTGCAGACTGGCTAAGCCTTTCTTGGTGGATGAGGTTCATCTTCGGAGATTCGATGGTCTATTGGTAACCAATTAACCCTACACTCTCACCTAAGCCTTTCTGTCCTTGAGAGAGACTCTTCCGTTTAGCAATTGACGATAAAATGATTTTGGCTGAAGGAAAATGGAGGCGTTCATCGCTGTGTTGTTGCTAGCGTAACAGTTAAAGCTCCTGTTCGTGAAGTATGGAATGTTTTGACTGCTTATGAAAGTCTTCCTGAGTAAGTAATGCATGTTCACTCTTCATTTGAATTTTGAGTACATAGGACGCAGTTCGTGCTCAGGCTAGTTTCTTTCATACCTGATTCTTTTTCTTTGTGAAATTACAAATTCCAGGATCGTCCCAAACTTGGCAATCAGTAGGATATTATCAAGAGAAAACAACAAAGTCCGCATTCTGCAGGTACTAGCAGTCTTTTTCATCAAGATCATACGTTTTCTAAATAGTCGTTGTTTAATTTTGGGATCAGATTATGTGTCAATGTCTCATCTCTAAACTTACATTTTGTGGGTCTTATAAATTCATTAAGAGGTTAAGCACTTTCTGATCCTTAAAAATTTGGTGCTAAAAACATGTCTTTTAAGTACTCTAAGTGATGCGAAGGCGGGGATCATCTTATGAGTGATACAAAAGTTAACTTACCTTTCCGATAATGTGCAGGAAGGATGCAAGGGGTTACTTTATATGGTACTTCACGCACGTGTTGTCCTAGACCTGTGTGAGCAGCTTGAAGAGGAGATAAGTTTTGAACAGGTTGAAGGGGACTTTGACTCGTTTCGAGGTAAATGGGTTCTTGAGCAGCTAGGAAGTCATCACACGCTGTTAAAGTACTCTGTGGAATCAAAAATGCGCAAAGACACTTTTCTTTCCGAAGCTATTATGGAAGAGGTTGGTATAGTACTTCTCAATATTATCATGTCTGTACTGCCATGGGCTTTGTACTAAATGTTCATGTTCTGGTTGCCTACTTCCTTCATATATTAGTCTTTTGAGAACATTGTCGGCGTAGATACCTCATAGCTTGCCATGCGTTAAAATGAAAATTTATTTCATGAGCGTTTCATATGAAGAAGTAATTGGTGTTACGTAAGATCCCACATCGCTCAGGGGAATGGATCATGTAAACTTTATATGTATATTCTCATCTCTACATAGCACGAGACCTTTTGGAAGCTCACTGGCTTCGGGTTCCATCGGAACTCCGAAGTTAAGCGAGTTCGTGCGAGAGCAATCCCATGATGGATGACCCACTGGGAAGTTCTCGTCTGAGTTCCTAGAAACAAAATCTTGAGGGTGTGGTCGGGTCCCAAAGCTGACAATATCGTGCTACGGTGGAGTCGAGCCTGGGATGTGGTGGGGACCCGGCAGGGATGTGACATGTTATCTGTGGAACTGGAATGATTAACTCTCTTGTGAATTCAAGTCTGCATTCCATTTCTAATCTAAAATTACATGTTGAGCCTTGAAGGGGACAATCTATTTGGTACATATCTGTGGCATTGTAGGTTATATATGAAGATCTCCCTTCAAATTTATGTACCATACGGGATTACGTAGAGAAAAGGGAGGCGGCACACTCGTCAAAAGCATCTGATGAAAACATATATACGGAGGAAGAAACCGCTTCATGTAGCACCGGCCATGATGATGAAAGAAGTAACGCAACAGTTGACCAGATTCCCGATACCGATGCTCAAAGTTCATCTAGGAAAAGGCCGAGAGTACCAGGCTTGCAAAGGGATATTGAAGTTTTGAAAAGTGAGCTTCTGAAATTTATTTCAGAGCATGGGCAGGAAGGATTTATGCCCATGAGAAAGCAACTTCGTGTACATGGAAGGGTAGATATTGAGAAAGCAATTAGACGCATGGGCGGATTTAGAAGGATCGCATCATTGATGAACCTCTCTCTTGCTTACAAAAACCGAAAACCAAAGGGCTACTGGGACAGCCTTGACAATATGCAGGAAGAGGTAAGATTTTTATGCTGCAACTTCTAGCAAACCCCTAGTGATAGGCACGGTAATCAATCATATTGTGCTAAATTTCTTGTTATCGATGGAAAAACTGTGCTATAACCTCGATATTAGTAAATTTCCGCTTTGCATACAGATCAACCGGTTTCAGAGGAGTTGGGGAATGGACCCTTCATTCATGCCGAGTAGAAAGTCATTTGAGCGCGCAGGTAAGAAATGGGACAGAACACAGAAGCATGAAATTTCATACTTGGTTAGATGTTTTACCATGACATAGAACCGAGCGCAATGGCGTTCTAGGATTCATATAGCCGACCACACTTAGTGGGAAAAGGCTTTGTTGTTGTTGTTGATGTTGTTGTTGGTTAGATGTTTTACCATGGCATAGCCATTGTGTTTCTGCTATGACATTTGACAGGGCGCTACGACATTGCTCGTGCATTGGAGAAGTGGGGCGGGCTTCATGAGGTTTCCCGTCTTCTGTCGCTGAAGGTGAGGCACCCTAATCGACAGCCGAACCTGGGGAGGGATGTAAAACTAGACTATGTGGTGTCAACCGATGTAGAGGAGGAGGAGAAAGTGGTAGCATCTAATCCCTATGTATCTCAAGATACACAAAAGTGGATCTCTGAATTAAAACATTTGGATATTAATTGGGTCGAATAGCAAATGCATGTTCATTTGGTTCTGTCTCTCCCTTCACTCGACATTCATACGATGAATGATGCATACATGTTCTTATATATGCTTGAATGTCGACGTACAGTCTTTACAACAACAATGGAGGTCACTATACATGTTCTTATATATGCTTGAATGTCGACGTACAGTGTTCACAAATCACAACAACAATGGAGGTCAGTAGAAATTATTTTTGCTCCCCAGGATTGTAATAGGGCAGCACATCTATTGAGTTTTTTGTTTCGAGGGGGTGGCCTTCATAGATAGGGCTTTTTGAGACGGAGTTGTTGTTTAATACTTTGTTCTCTGATGTAAACGTTTTTATTCGAATTTAATTAAAATTTTTATCGTTGAATAAAAGGAAAGAAAAACAATTCAAGACAATAAACGTCTGATCGTTTTAGTCTTTTGATAATTACTCACATGGCATGGAGGTCAGTAGAAATTATTTTTGCTCCCCGAGATTGTAATAGGGCAGCACATCTATTGGCTTTTTTGTTTCGAGGGGGTGGCCTTCATAGATGGGGTTGTTTTGAGACGTAGTGGTTGTTTAATACTTTGTCTTTTAATGTAAACGTTTTCATTCGAATTTAATTAAAATTTTAAACGTTGAATAAAAAGAAAGAAAAACAATTCAAGACAATAAAGCGTCTGGTCGTTTTAGTATTTCGATAATTACTTACATGACATGTGTGGGGCCCACTTTGTTGCACGAGCAGGCTCAAACAGTAAGAACTAGAGTGGCTTGATTTGTAGAACAAAAAAAGAAGTGGTTTGAATTGTTAAAGAAGGGAAAAGGTTGGGTACCTTTTAAAAAGTGACCCGAAATCAAAGGGGTGGATTTCGCAACTGGCTCTTACATAATTAAACATTCATCCAGAATAAAGCAAGAAAATGTCAAATCTACTGTTTCTTCGTACACTTCTTTTTGAATCAACCCATCATCTCACATGTCTTGCTGCTTCTATTTTGGATGTATTTCTTGCGAATGGTCAATTAAAATATTCTACTATTCAATATATGATATTTAAAAGCTTGTTCAAAAATACTTTTCGAATGACTTAAAACGTTTTTAGATAAAATGTTTTAAGATTTTAAATGATTCACTTGCACTGTTATTAAATATTAGTTTCAAAAATATTTTTACCAAAAATATTTTCAGTCGAACTATTGTATTAAACATAATGATAAATATTCTCACTACAGTTAAACTCGACGCTAGTATTATTGTCTCGTGTTGTCTAGTAGTACTTATAATTGAGATGTTCGCGGTTCAACTCACGGGTTTCGATACCTAACGACGATTGAAACAATAAAATATTATAATTAGTGATATTTTTTTTTGGTATGAAAAAATAATTTAATTAATTCAATAGAAGGTTACAGGCCAAGACAAAGGAAGGCAAAATAACTCAAATACATTGGGGGAGCAGATACATAAAAGCGCAACCCAATTAAATAAACTAAAATGAAACCCAAATCTCTAATTTCTGACCACAAAAAGAAGCGTCCGTCACCATCACTGCCACGAAAGTCTTGTCAGCAGTTGAATCAACAATATTAAAGAAAACGACCGAGTGGTGAAAACAAACAAGACATCATAGCACAAAAGTACCAAACCCACATCAAGAAGCACACCGCATCCAGATTTCTTCACCAAAGACGCAGATTAAAAAAATAATCACCAAATCTAAATCACATTCACGAATCCTGCAAATATATACAAACACAGTAACACATGAGTATAAGGTGAGGCTAAGAGGTATGTACAATACCCTTACTTGCTGCAATACATTGGCCCTTGATGGAAATCCAGCAAGCTGTTTGGGGGTGGGACAGTGAGGGAGGAAAATAAATTTGGCAACCATATTCAACCCGGAATCTGCAGATCAAAGCAAAGGGGAATCCGCAAATCAAAGCAAAGGATGGGGTGGGGATGGTTGTAACCCCCCCCCCCCCCCAAAAAAAAATTTATTTGGAAGCTAATCACGGTGATAGGCCCGAGATAAAGTCATGGTTAATCAACATTCTATTAACCACCATAAATCAAATTCGATCATTTTACGACTGCCTCTAACTTTATCGGTAGACTGCTTACGTACCCTTAAACGGAATCAAGTCAATCGTAGTTCACCACCTTATTTAAACAACGTAACACTACACAAGAAAACAATACCTTCTTGGCTAGAAATTTCAACAATTACATGAAAATGGGACTTACCTCAAGGAATTCAATTGTATCTTTGGTCACCAGTTTAATCAGTAATCCTTTTAATTCACTCAACTAGTCAACCATACGTAGGACTTTTCTCCACAATACTGAATGTGAAAACTGTCTATATATTTTATATATACATTTACATACACACACACACACACACACATATATATATATATATATATATATATATATATATATATATATATATATATATATATATATATATATACCCCCAAAAAAACCATTTTTTCCCCTTGAAGGTCCCGTCCCCCCAGGTAACTCAATCGAACTTGGGACAGGTGGAACTTGGGAATCTGATAACGCATATAATTTTTTTTTATTTTTCTTTCCAACGAGTTCACCCAAAGGAAAAAGGTAAGTGATATAAGCTCAAACTTTAGGGTACAAAGTCAATCTCAACTCCTATGTTATTCCCCTTTATTGAATTTCATAACCATCCATTAATCTATCTTTCAAATTCTTCCATTTAATCATAAAAAATTGCATAACTAAATCATACGTCTAAAAATTCAGGGATGATCCTCTTTAAAACAAATCTCGTCATCGAGATTTCCGATTACTAAATAATGGAAGAGATGTAAAACCAATCTCACCATTCCATTTATATTGAAGGAAATCAAAATCTTAGTGTATGATTTCATTCATATCCGAAAATTAACCAATAAATAATCATCACTGGCTTCCCACATATTATAACTTCCAGTCACAATCAATGGCAATACCAATAATCATCATTGGCTATATAAAGATGTTAGCACGATTCTTCTCTCAAAACTCGTGTATAGAATAATCCAACCTGATGATCGGTCTCGCGGCCGATTACCCTCACTACAATTTCACAATAATGCGAAGTAGGGTAACGAGAGTGTCCATTTACTTCCTACACCACATATCCAAGTACCCTCCCTAAGGACTACAGGTACATGTCCGTTTGTGTAGGCCTCTAGAGGTTTAGGGGATTGAAACCCAAGGCAGCGCACAATGCACTTCACTCCTAGTGCCACTCAATCTATGAGTGTCCATTTCACCAACTATACCATATAGACTATCTCACAGGAATAGCCCGTCTGTATAACACCCTTTGAAGATTTAAGGGATCGAAACCCAGGGAAACCACACAATCCTTTTCACTCTCAGGTCTTCGAAATAATTCAAGTGAATGCACTTTCATTCATAAGACTCATGCATTGGTTCAATGTCACTGCAAGTCATATTTTACCTTGAATTGTAAAGCTCAGCTCCATGACATTGTAGCTGAAAACGATTGCCAAAACTTTGTAGCTCAAAATGATTCATGAATAAAAATTTACACCAAAACTTATGATTTTTGGGAAAAGGTTCTTAAGTGGAACAACTATTTTCTGCTTTCTGAGAAGCAAACCAACGAAGAACTCAAGAATATAGCATATTGTAGAGTATAATCGTTTGCTCTGATACCACTTGTAATCCCCAAAAAAAAAAATTTATTCGGAAGCTAATCACGGTTAGGCTTAAAATAAAATCATGGTTAATCAATATTCTATTAAACACCATAAATAAAATTCGATCATTTTATTGCTGTATCTAACTTTCTTGTTAGACTACCTAAGTACCCTCAAACGGGATCAAGCCAAACGTAGTTCACCACCTTATTTAAACAGCGTAACACCGCATAAGAAACAATACCTTCTTGGCTAGAAATTTCAACAATTACATGAAAATAGGACTTACCTCAAATGATTTTAATTGTATATTTGGTCGCCAGTTTAATCAGTAGTCATCATTTTATTTCACTCAACCAATCAACAATATGTAGCACTTTTCTCCACAATACCGTATGTGAAAACTGTCTATATATTGACTTTGTACTCTAAAGTTTTTGCATATATCACCTATCTTTTTCCTTTGGGTGAAATCATTGGAAGGAAAGAAAAAAAAATCTATGTGCCATCAGATTCCCTTTCCTTAATCTATAAGTAAAATTTTCTCATCATAGGTTGACAGATTAGGATTGAAACAAATATCTATGAGTGGAATATTTGATTTTTAGACCACCGAATTGGGTCATATCAAATGCGACCGGGTTCACACCTTGGGTACACTCACGGGACCTCCGAAAGCCTGCGAAGGAATATCCACTCCGGTTCCAACTGGCATGTGTACTACACGCTGCATTGAAACGCGTGGCTCTCCTTCCTTCGTTTGTTTGTAAATGTTTTTTTGTTTTTGTCTGCCGTGCAAGATAAATAATCGTTAAACTGTGCTGAGGGGGACGTAAAATCAGAGACGCCCAAATCTTGTTAAAAAACAAATAAAAAGAAGAAAATTGTAGGAGAAAGTGAGAGCCTTTGAGCTCAGAGACGGTTCAACTATCATCGGAGAGAGAGAGGGGGAGTGTTCGTGCTCTTGATTGATGGATTGTAGTTTTTTCGGAGGTAATCATTGTATTAATCTTCTTGATTTTTTAGTTTTCGGATCGTTTTTGTGTTTGTTTATCCGATTATTGTACGGATTTCAGCTGGATCTCTCGCAAGATTTTGTCTTTTTTCGTTAATTTGGGGATTAGATGTTTAATTTTGAGCTAATTTTGTGTGAGGTTGACTGGGTCGGAGTTCGTATGCTGAAATCTTGCGTTTTTGATTTAGTGTTTCTGTGTGCTCAATTAGGTTTTATTTATTTTTTAATTGGGATTAATTTGGTGGGTTTAGGATCTTGAATCCGAGTTGCATGCCGGCGCCTCAAAATCTATCTGAAGTCTCCTCTAGTCCTTTCTGGTCCAATAATTTAATGATTTAGTCAATTTTACGAGTTATGCATTTGTTCGTGGATTGTCTAATTTGATTAAGATTGTGTTACTGGCATTGACTGTAGCGAAAAGCCGAGCAGTCTTAGCTGTGTGATTGTCAAACATCTGTATACGGTTTGCATACGATGGAAGTCGTGTTGGTCATTGATGATGCAGTCTTGAGTTGATCCAGACAATGTGAATTGTAGGATGTCTTTCGGATTCTAGTCGTGTTGATTTATTGCCTGTTTGATCACTGAGAATAAGAATAAACGATTGAGAAATTAGGAAATCCTATAAACGACTTTTTGCAACTTTTGTCTTATTTAGGGAGAAGCGTGATTCGAAGCGTATGAATGTGCTTCAACTACAATGTATGTGAATAATATCATAGCATTTCTGAAAATTACATAATTACGAGAGGTTTTTTCGGGTTAAAATATTTGATTATGTAGTTTGCACTTTAGACTTGGATTATCTGTATATGGATTACTTTTTTGTTTATCAGATCATTGATGCATTTGAATTCTAATTCATAATTTGTTTAAGGTGCTTCAAGTTTCTGACTGCTGTCTTGTTGGAGAAGGTTGTTTTCTTAGACGTTGCTCGTGCTTAGAAATTATCCTTATGGTTAACTGATCTAGTGATACCTCATTTGCTCTCTCAGGTTACTAGTTAAGGATTGCTTTGTTGGAAGAATGTTTGCTGTTGGCAAGGATTGCAGTTGGCTACCCATGGGAACATGCTTACGTGTCGTATTTACTGCTTGTTTGCTTGGATGTTTGTCCATGTGACTTTAGACAGCATGGATAGAAATATGGGTAGAGGTGCAATGGATCAACATAAAAACTATGAGCACGTTCGCTACAATAATGTTGAAGCTAGAAACGACGGAAATGGGTCATCCAATCAAAGGTACTTCCAGGATCCATCAAGTAATGCTAGTACTAACATGCGACCTCCAGATTACAATGTTGCTGTTGGAGCCAGGCCTGTGTTGAATTACTCCATTCAGACTGGTGAGGAATTTGCTCTTGAATTCATGAGGGAAAGGGTGAACCCAAGGCAACATTTAGCTTCTGGGGATCCTAATAGTGCTTCTAACTATATGGATCTAAAAGGCATACTGGGAATTAGCCATACAGGTTCAGAAAGTGGGTCTGATACTTCGCTACCGAACATGGTAGATAAAGGGCGTGTCCAGGAATTTGAAAGAAAGGCATCTTATGCACATGAAGATAAGGGTTACTTTGATTCGGTACGATTACCACAAACCTCATCCAGGAATGACAGCAATCGAGGACTTCATTATGCTTCTTCAGGAATGTCTGATAGCTCACTGAGGAAAGTGAAATTTCTCTGCAGCTTTGGTGGTAGAATTTTGCCGCGTCCGAGTGATGGAAGGCTTAGATACGTTGGAGGTGAAACACGTATTATACGGTTAAACAAGGATATCTTTTGGCAGGATCTGATGCAGAAAATGTTGACAATGTATGACCAAACTCGTGCAATAAAGTATCAGCTTCCCGGTGAGGATCTTGATGCACTTGTTTCTGTTTCATGTGATGAAGATCTGCAAAACATGATGGATGAGTTCAATGGGCTACAAGATGGGGGATCACAGAAACCTAGGGTGTTCCTGTTTTCTCATGTTGATTTGGAGGATTCTCAGTATGGTGTAGAAAGCGTGGACGGTGATTCTGAGATTCAGTATGTAGTTGCTGTAAATGGTATTGACTTAGGTTCAAGAAAGAATTCTATTGCTTTGGCAAGTTCTTCAGGCAACAACTTGGAAGAGTTGCTCAGTTTAAACATTGCAAGGGAGAGCACTCGAGCAGTGCCTGATACAGCTAGTTCTGGCGCAGCACGCTCAGCACCAAATGTGCCTTCTGCAACTAATCAATCTTCTCAACCAGTACTTCCAGGTTCTTCAAGGGCTTATGAATCCAATTCACAACCATACCACGGGCAGAAGGTGCATAATGTGGAAGCCAGACAGCATCCAGTGTCAACTTTCCACCCTGTCCCTGGGAAAGATGGTCTGACTCATGTGCCTTCATCGGTTCCATTGCAATATGATTCTGGTTCTCACCCTTCTCAATATGCAACACCTGGAGGAAATATAGATTCAGTGCCTGTGTACGGTCAATCCACTCAACAGGGGGGATTGATTGAAGAGCAGCTATATGGTGGCATGCATGGGCAAGGTTCAGAATTGCCCATAAAAGAGATGAAATTGAAAAGAAACAGCTCTGCACAAAAGATAAATGAACCTGAGAAAATTCGATCCTCAGAGAAGGAGGCTCCACCAAAGGAGGCAAGAATGAAGAGAGAGAGCTCTCTCCATAAGATAAATGAAAGCGATAAGCCTAGGAATTTAGTAAATGACAACACCGTTTCTCTACCTCCATCTGACAGTTCAATTCCCAATCATATTTCTAGGGATGAAGTTTCAGTTGCCAATTCAGCTGCAGAGACAGGGTCACCTTTGTTGGCTACAAGAAGCAGCAAAAAGCTCCAGGAACCTCGACAAAATCCAATGACCTCTGAAGATGTAAATGATGGGAAAAAGATCAATGAAGATGACCGATTCGACACAGCCAGTGGACTGTCTAATCCTGGATACGGTGGCTCTGAGGTTGATTCTAGATATGGTTGCACGTTGAAGATGGACTGGCACAGTTTGAAAAGCATAAAGAATTTGCTGAAAATATTAGTAAAATGAGTTCTGATGCTTATGATGAGGGGCTTGAGTCAAAGGTACACAAATTGGATCAGGAAATGGGCTGGCCAAAAGATAACTACAAAGACCCAAGTAGCAATGATAAAGTATCGGCTGCGCTGACTCAACAAACTGCTGATCGGGAAACATTTGGGAAGCGTACACATGATTCTGCTTCAGTTCAACCAGAATTTAAATGGTCTGAGATTGCTGCCAATAAGGACAATGAGAATAATGCCAAGGGTCATGGACAGCCATTGGCTAGGGCAGAGAACCCAGCCAAAGGTGTTGCTCATGGGGAGTCTGCTCCTGGTGCTGGCACTCCGGAGCAGGGAGACATTCTCATTGATATTAATGACCGCTTTCCGCGTGACTTCCTGTCCGATATATTTTCTAAAGCTAGAATCTCAGGGGATCTTTCTGATCTTCCTCCACTTCCTGGCGATGGAACTGGCTTGAGCTTGAACATGGAGAATCCTGAGCCTAAGCATTGGTCGTACTTTCGAAATTTGGCTCAGAATGAATTTGTAAGAAAAGATGTTTCCCTTATGGATCAGGACCATCTGGGTTTCTCATCCCCACCGACTGATATTGGATCAGGAGCTCCAGTAGATTACAGCTTTCCACCATTGAAGTCTGATGGAGTTGTTTTTGGTCACACTGATTCCCAAATAAATTTTGATGAAGATATTCGGCAAGGTTTGCCTGCTTTAGCTGGACCAAACAAAGTGAATTTAGGTTCAGATTACAATCCTACGCCACTAAAGGGAATTGAAAGTGAGCAGCTGGATGGGGTAAATCATGGAGTAAGAGAATCAGAGTATGAGGTATTTCTTCTGTATCTTTTACTATCAAATCACACTGTTATCAACTTATCATATTGATTGCCTCTGACCAATTTTCTATTGCTCTTTCTTGTAGGATGGTGAGCTAAATGTTCAGAACACAGCTGTACCTATTGTCGATATTCCTTTGGAAGAATTTGATATTACTACCTTGCAGGTAAGATAGTTTACCTATTACAATTTCTATTGCATTATGGAAACGTTAACTAGTGGTCTTCGTTTTAACCTATCAATAAACTATACAGATCTGTTTTTCTTTCCTTTCTGTTCTTCCAACCATAAGAATTTTTAGTATCCTTGTTCAATTAAAGTCAAGGAAGTATTTGAGTAAAGCTAGTAGTACTTGGGTTGTATTTGGAAGTAAAATTTTGCCTTTCCACCATAGAATTCTGCCTGCACAGCCTGCTTATTAGCGGTGTTGACACTCCCACCATGTTCCTTTTCTGTAGTTCTATTTTATGGAAACCACCAATCCCTCAAACATCAGAGTATATAGTATTATACTTCCCTAACTACCATGGCACTGCCATTACTAACTTACAGTTTTATTTCTTCATACCATTTTTGGCATCTTGCCACCTCTAATTTTACAACTGTTAAACCTAAATGACTGCCTAATAGAATGTATTGCATACCAGCTCTGCCTTGTGTCTATGCTACATGAATCCTGGTTATTTTTTTTACTTTGATTTGTTTAGTAGAAGCTTCATTGTCATGCTAATATCAAATATCCCAACTTTTGCACAGCAAAATTGATTGATGGAACATCTTGCCGTGTATTCATCATGTAGTGTCAGACACATACGTTTATCCCTTATTAATATCATCCGCACCTTGTTCTGTTGTGCAAATTGGAGATTTTTGAAGTCTGTTAATTCTCTTGTTGGCCATCTATGTATTTCAATGCAGATAATAGAGAATGAAGATCTTGAAGAGCTTAGGGAATTGGGTTCTGGCACATTTGGAACTGTTTATCATGGAAAATGGAGGGGAACAGATGTGGCCATTAAGCGGATAAAAAAGAGCTGTTTCACAGGGCGTTCATCAGAGCAAGAAAGACTGGTGAGTCAGAACAGAGAGTTTTTTTGTTCAATAGTTCACTAAGCTAGAGGTCGAGTGATTCATGTCAGGTGAATATGTTTTTCCAGTCAAACTCGAAGAATATTTCTATTATGATATTATACAGAATGAAGGCTATAAACAATCCATCGATTCAAATTCAGATGGCTGTCATCCCTCCATCGTCTAGTCTGGTAGTGATCGTTATATCAGATATTTACAGTAACCTCTCGGTGCTGGGTGGTGGAGGGTAGCATTCACCTACAGCATTGTGCTCATTAACTTGTCATTATGTGACATGTCATAACAATAACCATTGATCCTCTTCTTCTTTTTTTCTTTTCTTTCCCCCTGTTCAGACTGTTGAGTTCTGGCGCGAAGCTGAAATTCTTTCGAAGCTTCACCATCCAAATGTGGTGGCATTTTATGGCGTTGTCCAGAATGGGCCAGGAGGAACACTAGGCACAGGGGCCGAGTTCATGGTGAATGGCTCTCTGAGGCATGTTTTACTTAGCAAGGAAAGGTAATACTGTTCTCTTTAGTTATGTCAATGATGTAATCCTTACCAGTGTACCAGGCACTTCAATCTTTATCTTATATTGGTTTTGTGAATTCCCAGACATCTTGATCGTCGTAAGAGGCTCATTATTGCGATGGATGCAGCATTTGGAATGGAATATCTACATTCAAAAAACATAGTGCACTTTGATTTGAAATGCGACAATTTGCTTGTAAACTTGAAAGACCCTCAACGACCCATTTGCAAGGTATTTGTATAATTCTTGTTGTCTATATAAGATTCTATAGTTGATCAGGAATTCATGATAGAATCGAGCTTATTATGTGGGTCTTTTTTATCGTCCTTTCTTCTTTGCCAAGCTGTTATCATGTTCCAAAATCAAACATTGTATTTAGCAGAGAATTATATAATTTTGCAGGTAGCGGATTTTGGCTTGTCAAAAATCAAAAGAAATACCTTGGTCACTGGTGGTGTTAGGGGTACCCTACCATGGATGGCTCCAGAGCTTCTTAATGGTGGCAGCAGTAAGGTTTCTGAAAAGGTAGGATGGTACAATTCATATCTAATGCTTAAAGGTCGTACCCAGTGCACAAGGCTCCCGCTTTACGCAGGGTCTGGGAGAGGTGAATGTCGGCTAGCCTTACCCCCATTTTATGGAGAGGCTGCTCCCAAGTCTCGAACCCGAGACCTACCGCTCATGGCAGAAAAAGAATGTTACTACCGCACAGTTTCAGCTGATTTTCTTTTCCACACACGTTGATGCAATGTCATTGAATCACTTTATTCCTGTTGACAGGTTGATGTATTCTCCTTTGGTATTGTCTTATGGGAGATTCTAACCGGTGAGGAGCCTTATGCCAATATGCATTACGGAGCAATCATAGGTGCGTACACTAAGTTCTCTCTTCATGGTGTCTTACTGGGCTTCAGTCCGATATTCAAGCACATATAACATCTTGTTTATTAGTCCTGGTGTTTTAGCGTGTGTTCATCGCTGAGCTGCTGATTTTTCGCGTGTATGGAGCCGAGAATGAAAGAGAAAACCGGAAATACTGACACTTGGTTACTTGCAGGAGGCATTGTGAACAACACATTGAGGCCACATGTGCCACCCTTTTGTGATTCTGAATGGAAGTTGCTAATGGAGCAATGCTGGGCAGCGGATCCTGTTGTTCGCCCATCGTTTACAGAAATAACCAAACGCTTGAGGGTGATGACTGCAGCTTGCCGGCCTACTAAACCACCGGTTCAGCCACAGAACCAGGTCCCCAAGTAGCAGAGTTCGACGATGATTCCCTCGTGCAATCTCGGCTAAGCAGGAGAGCCAATTATTATAAATTATTTATACCCCATGTAAGTTGTGTGTATTATATGAGTAGGGAGAAGGGCTCCCAACCAACTGTTTTACAGAACGCAACGGAGTGATTGTGTTTTTTATGCATAAAACCGGAAGAATTGGGTTTTATACGTAAATCAATTTATTTGTGTTCATACTTCATAGTGAAATACAAACTTTTATTTTTCCTTTTGTAAGAAAGCTCAAATTTCAATGAAATAAACCCAAAAAAAAAAAAAAAAAAAAAAGGTGCAGTGAAAGACAATTGTTTCATGTTCATTTGATCATCTACTTCAAGGGTCACTTTGGTTTTTTACTTTATCTGCTCAAGATTGAGGAGTTCCTTCTCAAGATATTAACGAAATTTCATGCTTATGATTGAAATTGTTCATATTATAAATTTACTCTGTAAAGATCATCATTGCAAAAAATCAATAAAGTATGAGATTGTATAGTCATCGAACATATAAAAATATATAGACGGATTTGGTAAAAGAATTACAAACAATCTATTTATAGGGTACATTTGATTGGCAAAACAATCTTATTTTGAATTGATTTTTTGCAAATATGATTTTTGCAGAATGATTTATAATACGAATGGTTCGAATATAAACATGAAGTTTCATAAATCTCAATCTTAAAGAGCCAAGCCGTTCTCCTTACATAATGTGACAATGATACTACCCAGTGCACAAGGCTCCCGCTTTAAGCAGGGTCTGAGTGAGGTGAATGTCAGCTAGCCTTACCCCCATTTATAGAGAGGCTGCTCCCAAGTCTCGAACCCGAGACCTACCGCTCATGGACGAAGGCACTTGCCATCGCACCAAGTGCGACCTCTCCAATGATACTAGTTAGAAAAAATTAAAAAGGTCGCGTTCTAAAGTATTTTGCCAACATTTTAACATGTTAAAGTTGTGTGCTCGAGATTTTATGTTTGACTCCTCTTTTAAAAACTTGCGATCTTGTGTTCGAATCATCTTTTCTCGAAATTGCTTGCATAGAAAACATAACGTGGTAAAGTTAATCACTTTCATGTCAATAAATACATGTGGAGTTCAGATTCTCTTCATGTTAGGATTAGGGTTTAGGTGGACAGGTTAATAACTTAATTTATCATTTGGTTCAAGATTAATCCATCTCTTAAATCTTTCTTTTCGCTTTGTTGATAAGATTGAGTAAGTTTTTCTTGTTGAAAACTAAGAACAAAACACTTAAACATGGGAGTTAACAAAAACAAAAAAAAAAAATCACGTAGCTTTAGATTTCTCAGTAGTTGTCTCAACTTGGTTGGAAGAGATATCAACTTTGACTCACCAAGTGCAATAAGTCAATGACGATCATTTTTCTTGAATTTAACGCTTAGGTACGGCTAGTCCTATTATGATGACGTAATTTTGTTGTGAGTGTAGTATCTCGTTGTTGGATTGTTTGCAGATAGATTATACATGATACTCATGGTCTAGAAACCATCCCACAACGAGAAATAATAATTAATTTCCTATATATGCCCTCGTATTAGTGCGTTATTACAACTATGTCCTTTCCATCAATAGATAATGAAGGAGAAGCTTGCTGTAAATAATACCGTTAATTGAAGAACAACAGCCACCCACGAACTCTTGACAGCAGCAGACTCGCAGTTTCGTGTTCTCAAAAATTGCTGAAAGGTAAGCTCTTTCTCTCACGGACGCATGCCTGTTTCAAAGTTTTGAATTGCATTGTGTTTATCCGGCCGTCGTCTGCTGTGCACGCAAATTGTTTGACGAAAAGCCTCAGAGAACCCATCCAACATTAATTTGATGGGTTCTGTAAATTCTACAGTCCAAAAGCAACACCATTTCATTAGCTTTGGCTTTAACCAAGAAAAAAAAACGTGGGATTTGGGCGGTGGTGCTGTGCTGCTGGAAAGATTTTTCCTTTTTGGTTGAATACCCATGTTTTTTTTATTGTATGTGTATCATTGTTCACTCATTAGCAATTTTGTCTCAGCTGTTACATATTGGAATTGAAATGCCATATTAATTATTGGGTAACTGGTTTTATTAGGAGACTGCAGACTCGTAATAATATTAGCTAGATGTTCCAGAATCCTCCAACAGTATCCTCTGCTTTGTGGGAGTCATATCCGAAAGGTGATCGAGTTCTTCTTTCATTTTCGATCTTCGTTTTTTTATTTTTAGAAACAAGTTTACGAATAACATGTATTGGTTTTGCTTAACTTTGTAAGTGCTTGCCTATGTACCATTGAGTTCAAGCAGCCTCAGTTATCAGCTGGGTTTATACCATATTTAGGGCCTCGTATTTAGATCTCGTATAAATACTCGAGGAACTTAAATGTAATTATGTAATAAAGGAAGGGGCAAATATGTAATTAGGGGAGGAACCCTTATTCTATAAAAGGGACTCCTCACCCTCACAAACAAAAAGCGTCCTCGCATCCCCTAAGCTCTCTCTCCCTCTTCAACATAGAAATATAATACAATCAGTGTGGACGTAGCCCAAACATTGGGATGAACCACGATACATCTTGTGTCATTTACATTTCTTGCAGATACACAGTCGGATTTACGTTGTTCCAAGACATCCGGTTTTGTGCATCAACATTTGGCGCCGTCTGTGGGAAATCGACATGAAAAGTTACGTCGGTTCTCTTTCAATCTTTCATCGCACCACCGTGAAACCTTCACAATCTTCCCCGTGTATCTGCAAAAAGAACCCAGAAAAAACCCATCAAACCATCATCTCATTTTCATCAGATCTCTGCGTCTCTCTGTGAGTGCACCGACACTCTCCCGTTTTCCTAACAAAAATCACAACTCTCCATCAGATCACTCTCTCTATCTCTCTGAGATACAAAAAATAAAAAAGAGAGAAAAGCCAATCCCATCTCTTCATCTCTCTAGAAACCCAGAAATGGGTTAGAAGGAAAACCCAGTTTAACGTCAGCTTCTCTCATCTCTTTCCTCATCTCTCTAAATATCTAGTCTTTCTCTCTCTAAAAATCAGGGACAAGCTGAAAGAAGAACATGCCAAGACAATCACCATTAACAGCTACACCTTAAACTTCCCGGAGACCATCTTCTCCCTTGACTTCATCAAAAAGTTCACGCAATCCCAAACCGTCTTCTTGGAGGCCACGCTTGTGTTGCTGCTTTTTTGGCTTTGTTGTTGCCTCTTCCTCAGGTTTATGAAGCTCGCACATGTACTCCAGCTGTCGAAGAGAGTTCCTGGAAGACAGCTTGTCGAGGTTAGGGCTGCAGAAGCTGAGCATCGAAGAGGTCCAGAAGACGCCATGGCAGGACCTGGAAGACGAAATCGAGCGGTGGATCAGCTGCGACTCTGCGACGATCGAGGCTCGACTCTGCGACCGCATCTTCTACGGCCTCTCATCCGCCGCGGACCTCTCATTCATGGAGGTTTGCCGAGGCTCGACTATTCAGATACGGAATTTCACCGACGTGGTGGCAATAAGAAACCGATCGCCAGAGCGATTGTTCACGATTCTCGACGTGTTCGAGACCTTGCAGGATTTGATGCCTGAATTCGAGTCAGTTTTTTTTTTCGATCAGACTGCTTGTTTCTCTAGAACGAAGCGATTACGATTTGGAAAAGGTTAGGCGAAGCGATCAGTAGCATTTTCATGGAGTGGGTCCTGTTGCAAAACCGATTCAAATCAGTTTGGTCGTCGCTTTTGGGGGTTTTTGGGTCCGTATTCAGGAAACCCAGTTCGGATTTGGATCGGGAAAGGTCTGTCGAACCGATGAATCATCAGCACTCCCAATTTCAACATCAAGGCTACGAAGGCTCTGCCTTAAAGTTGCTCCACTTCCACCACTTTCTTGGCTCACAGCTGCATCATTGTGTTCAAACTGCATCTCAACGGACTGAGGATGCATGCTAGACATGTCCATTGCTTGTAGAGATTCACTCACTGTAGTCGGTCTCAAATCAGCATTTCCGGAGTAATCAATTGTCTCCAGATGAGGTGTCTTGTCAGCCATGGGTCGCCTCAAGTCCATCAAGCAAATCCTCAAGTTTGAACTTGGATTTGATCCACCAACCTACTGGTTATCATCCATCCACAGGTTCAATTGGTGTTAATAACGCCCATTCCTCAGTGATCGAAAAATATTATCCAATTATGGTTTGTATCTATGACCTCCCGGGGATGTTGGTGAGGGTGGACCCACCTCGACGGCTCTCCGAGTTCTGCAGGCCCATCACCCCCTTCGACTAGAACTAGGCGGAGCAGAAGCGCATCGACACCTCCTCTATCGACACCACACGCACCATCTGAGACCTCTCCTCCATGGGCCAGCCGGTGTGGCCTCGATCCCATTCTGGCCTACACGGTTGGGGCTGAAATCGAGCAGCTACAGTGGTCTTCTTCCCAACCTGATTGGGTTGCAATGAAGAAGATAAGTTTTCTATTATTAATTATGCTATTATTGTCTACCATCTTCTAAAAGACAGCAAAAGCAAAGCAAAATAGAAAAAGGAAAAGACAGAGACAGAGATAATGGATGGGCACGACCAAAGCAAGTGGGTTTGGCAAACGATACCTTACAAATCAAGGTGGACAGAGAAGGAGCGAGGAGATCAAGAAAAGCATCAGGAAAAGAGAAAGTAAAAGTAAGGAATAAACACCCCATCAGAATGATGTGGCTTACTTTCTTTATTTTTGAATGATGTAATTTATTTTTCGTATCTTTCGGAGATATTTGTATAAATCCTATCAGAGAGTAAAAAAAAAAAAAAAAAAAAAAAACGGCAAAGCCCAAAATAAATGGGCTGGAATGTTGTGGAGGGCGAAGGCCCATAAGCCCAAAATAACACCAACCAGGCCATCAAAAGTACGCCCAGTACTTCAAAAATTATTTGGCAACCTGCCGCTATTACCACCAACCAGGTGATGAAATGTACAACCCGTCCTCTAAATTGGCAACTAGCCATTCATGCCACCAACCAGGTGATGAGATGTACAACACGTACTCTAATTTTGGCAACTAGCCATTCATGCCACCAACCAGGTGATGAGATGTACAACACGTACTCTAATTTTGGCAACTAGCCATTCATGCCACCAACCAGGTGATGAGATGTACAACATGTACTCTAATCATTCATGCCACCAACCAGGTGATGAGATGTACAACACGTACTCTAATTTTGGCAACTAGCCATTCATGCCACCAACCAGGTAATGAGATGTACAACACGTACTCTAATTTTGGCAACTAGCCATTCATGCCACCAACCAGGTGATGAGATGTACAACACGTACTCTAATTTTGGCAACTAGCCATTCATGCCACCAACCAGGTGATGCTTTGTACAACCCGTACTCTGATTTGGCAACTAGTCATTCATGCCACCAACCAGGTGATGCTTTGTACAACCCGTACTCTGATTTGGCAACTAGTCATTCATGCTACCAACCAGGTGATGAAATGTACAACCCGTACTCTCCTTCATGCCACCAACCAGGTGATCAAAAATACGCCTAGTACTTCAAATTATACATGAGCATTACTCATGTCATTCATACATCAACATTCATGAGCATCACTCCTGACAATCATACATAAACATTCATGAGCATCACTCATGTTAATCAACATAAACATTCATGAGCATCACTTATGTCAATCAACTTCCAAAGCTTCATTTACAAAAGCTCCAACTTCGAAAGCTTCATTTACAGAACTCTAGCTTCAAAGCTTCACTTGCAAAGCTTCACTTACAAAGCTTCGGTGCAGGGTATACAAATACCGTCTCCGAACAACCGCCACTTCGGCCTATACATGGATTCAATTTGAAGTTTCCAGCCAACAGACTCTATTGACCGAAGACTTGGGGGACTACACTATACACCATATATTGGGCCTCAACTGGGCCTCATGAAAAATACTCGAGGGACTTAGCCCATTACTTATGTATGAAGGGGCGAGCCCTTATTCTATAAAATAGACTCCCTCACCATCATTAGAGAGCATCAACTCTAGCCCATCATCTATGTATTGAGGAGTGAGCCCTTATTCTATAAAAGGGACTCCCTCACCTTCAAACGCCACAAACCGAGCCAACCAAGGCAACATAAGCCATAAGCCGAGCAGTCTCGCAGCATGTGCTACTTCTGGTTGAGCATCATTTCAGATTGAGCACCGCCTTACATCGAACATCAGTTCAAGACAACATCTAGTTACTTCGGCCCACACATGGACTGAATTTCAAGTCTCCAGCCAAAAGACTCTCTTGACTGAAGACTTGGGGGACTACTGTTTATACCATATTTAGGGCATCGTATTTAGACCTCGTATAAATACTCGAAGGACTTAAATGTAATTATGTAATAAAGGAAGGGGCAAATATGTAATTAGGGGAGGAGCCCTTATTCTATAAAAGGGACTCCTCACCCTCACAAACAAAAAGCCTCCTCACATCCCTTAAGCTCTCTCTCCCTCTTCAACAGAGAAATATAATACAATCAGTGTGGACGTAGCCCAAACATTGGGGTGAACCACGATACATCTTGTGTCATTTACATTTCTTGCAGATACACGGTCGGATTTACGTTGTTCCAAGACATCCGGTTTTGTGCATCAACAAGCTGCAACATCTTATGGTCTCGGGTTGAAGGTTTGATTCTATCTTTTTGTTGACCCTAAAAACTACCAAGCCTACGTGGCGCGTAGACCGAATAATTAGTAAGCTAACTACGTCCTTTGGTTATATGCGGGGCGTGCCAACTCGTCGGCCGAGCTCGGTCGAGGAGTAAAATCTGTCGATGTTGCGTTGGGTGCGCGGCTGACTTTTCGATCTTGCGATTGCGGCTGAGAAAGGAACACGCCTCGGCCTTCAGGTTCTAGAGCTTGAAGACAAAGCTACTAGTTCTGCGAAGTTCATAAATCGTCGGCGTCAGATTCGATCACTGTGATTATATTCGTAAGAGTATAAGCACGCCGAATCGACACCAGAGTATAGGGACACAAGTATTCAAAACGAATATAAGTCTTGATTGTGAAAGTGGTTCGGCCGTCAGAATGCCAAACTCTAAATCCTACTTGCAAATAACCAATCATAAACGACTCGGCGTTCAATGTGTCGAGTATAATAACTTGTAACACCTCGCTTCGCCGAGAAGGCTAACGAGATGACCTCTGCTGATAAGGATTCAAAAATCTTTCTCGACCGAGACTTTGATAGATAACCAGTCGGCCCTGTCGCAGTGCTGTTTATCCAAACTGAAGATGCTCCACTGTGGAGCCAAAAATAATCACAAGACGACACGTGAATTTTTGACAAAAGAAGACAAAATTACCCTTAAGGCATACCGGGATTCCTACGCACAAGCAGCAGACAATTATCCCTCAACCAAGTCAAAAGTGCCCAAAATAGGTATTAACTTAAAACCTAATTTATTCATATATTTCCCATTTCATTATTTAGCTAATCAATTAGCTAAATAATATACTTATTCCTTTCATATTTCCTAAAATCATAATAATTGACTAATTAAGGGATTAATTACCTAATCAGTCCCTTAATTATCAATTGAAACACCCATCCAAACCTAAAACTACTAAAGTGGCCGGCCAATCCCATCAAGAAAAGTAAACCATCTTATTCTCCTCCTTTTCCACTATTTTCCCTTTTTAATTACCCTAATTAACTAGCCAATTAATTCCAAAAACCACCAAAACATTCATTTTATGTTTAATAGCCAAATAAATTGGCTAATTAAACCTAAATCAAACACAAAAACTCTAGCTAGGCCGGCCACCCCTATCCCTATAAATAGATTCTCATTTTCACCAAAAGATCATTCAAATTCTCTTACAAAAAATCCCAAATACTCTAAACACTATTTCTCTCTAAAATTCTACCTTTGGTATCGGAGGTTCTTCGGCTAAAGCCCCCCCATTCATCGTGGGCGCGTGAGGCTTTTCGCCTTAACCTAAGGTGCTAGTTGTTTTGTAGGTGCAAAATCGTCCAAGATCGAGGAGGAGAAAATTTGCATCCACATCCACGGTCGGCTGATTCTATGGCAACAGTCCTGTTTATTCAAACTAAAGATGTTCGCCGGTTGCCTTCACAGTGCTGTTTATCCAAACTGAAGGTGCGTCGGCGAAAAGAGGAAAACAAAAATCTCAAGGTTGTTGAGAGGTTTTGCGTAGAGCGAGAGAATGCACACGGCAATTTGTGTGTTGAGTTGGAGGGCCCTTCACGTTGCACAACACCTATTTATAGGAACAAATGTTGTGTGGCGCAGCTTCATACTACTGCAAGATTTGATTTTAATTCAAACTCGTCAGCTAGAATCCTAGTCAAAGACTTCTCCAGATAAGCAACAACCTATCTTTTAGATGCCATCATTATCTCCTAGACTCGGCAATAAAGGAGGCACTGCCCAAAAACCACCTCGATCACATTGTTTGCCTTCCACGTGTATTGCGCTTTCCACAGCATGCCGACTACATGGCCTACCTTATCCTTCGTAGGCCTTCAGGTAGCGTTTGGTACGCAGACGGGACGGGACGGGATAAGACGGAACGGAACAAAGATTCATGTCATGTTTGGTACTGACAAGATGGAACAGAACGAAACTGGATTAAATGACTAACTTACCCTTTTTATTTGACTTTCTCTCTCTCCCGTTTCTCTGCTTTCTCTTCTTCCATTTGACTCTCTCTCTCCCACATGCTCAGATCTCCCAGTAAAAATCAAACCCATACTTTCTCTTCATTTCATTATCTTTCTCTTCAATTCCAGTAAATCAAATTATTTTTCCCCAATTTAAAACCAACGATATGAAAAGGCTAAGGGAGGCGAGTGTGGACTGAGCTGCATCAAACTATGATTTCCCTGCACTTCGCAAACGCCGCGTCGTTCCAGCTAGTGCAAACGCCGAGTTTTTCCCTAGAAGGAAGTGCGTTTCGGTCTGTTTCGCCGGTATTTCGGCGGATTCATCTCCGACTCAGCCCGGAAAGCCCGAAATCGAGCTCGAATTCATCTGGGTTGCTGGGTAACGAAGCTACGTTTGGGTAACGAAGCATTTGGGTTGCTGGGTTTGTGGTAGAGGAGGAGGCTATAGGAGAGAGGGAGGGTAACGAAGCTACGGGAGAGGGAGGCTGCGGGAGAGAGAGGGAGGGTAGACAGTGGAATTTTTGTGTTCCACATACGTGGAACAACCCGTTCCAGGGGGGAGGCGGGACGCAAAAACACCCAATTTCTGTCCCGTGGAACAGCGCGTTCCACCAATTTTTGGCGTACCAAATGCGGGACGGAACGCCTCATCCCGTTCTGTCCCGTCCCGTCCCACGTACCAAACGCAACCTCAAAGAACCATGCCCTTAGACTATCTCCTAGTCCAGCTAGGAAACCGTGCCCTCACATCAATGTTTTCCTTCTTTATTTCCACCATGTGTAAAATCCTTTCCCATACGTATATGCATGCGCTGACTTAAAGAATTGCAAATGAACGACAATTCTTCCACTAATATATATCTGTGCAGAGAAGGACAAAGATAGGGCCATGATTAAAACCACACTATTTCTCTTAATAATAGCAAAATTATCTTCACCTTTCATCCAACGGTGTAAAGTTATGCTCACTCAACGGCCTTGATTGCACGGGCCGACGGTGTAAATTCGGGTCCAAACACTTTTATTTTCTGTCTTGTTTGTTTGTTGGTTATTGTGGAACTGTGCTACAAGTACGCATAACATTTGACTTGGAGAAATGTTATGCAAAAGCCCTTACCCAGTTCCTTAACCGTTGCTGTGAGCTTTTTAGTTGAGCTTGCTATGTGTAAGCTCATATTAGAGCCAATTAATTCCTAGTCATTGCATGGAACATATGAATGCTAATATCAATTATCAGACCTACCCAGCGTTGGTTCCGATTTGTGGATTGTCCGTCTCCTTGAAATGGTTATGAATATCTGAATACTGTAAATTTTCTTGTGTTTTGAATTTTGAGTCTTGACAAGTGCTCAACTTTGTGATTTTCAATCATACTATTTGGTTGCCCACTACTGAGGCAGAATCATTTGTTTCCATATGAGACTGAAAATTTAAGGAAAATAAATGAATGCAAAGAAAAAGGGATGAAAAAGTATTGAAAGGATTCCTCCTAAAGTTGCTGTTAATAACTCAATACTGATAATAGAAACTCTGTTATAACCATTTCTGTTCCCACGTATATCTTTGGGATTCTCACAACTAATCAATTAGCTTCTTACAAGTGTTCCTAGTGGTGTTACACTCTAAGGCTACTGTAATTTGACAGTATGGCTGCTTTGAGGGTATCGTCCTACTTAATTTGTAAATTCATATAGGCAGTCACGTGTTTGAGTTTCATCCTGAGACCTAACGCTTAAGTTTTATTCACAAAGCAGTTTGAGCATGGAAAGCTTCATAAGGGACAAAGTATATTTGGAGCCATCTTTTGTGCCAGTAGAAAGACCAGAGTAGAACCAACTTACAGGAAGAGAGAAGCATATCCCCAAAATGTGGACCTTCCACCTGTACTACCTAAGAATAAGAAGAAACCGTATCCTATTCCCTTAAATAAGATCAAGCAGGCCGCAAAGGAGGACAAAAAACTTGCAGAATTGGGTATAGAGAAGCCCCTCGAACCTCCAAAAAATGGATTACTTTCCCGTTGCTCAACTAGTACTGGATTCCTGGAAAATTTTAATCAAAGGCATTGCGCAGCTGTTGCACGTCATTCCGGTATACGCTTGCACGTAAGTATGCTTTATTTGTATGATGTGGCCGTCTTTCAGAAGTTATGATGTGGCTGTACATAGCTATGTACTAACCTCTTAAAAACCTAGGTTTTAAATTGGAACAATAAAATGCTTCAATTTTTTTCTGCAGTGAATGCTCTGAGGTTCACGTGAGCCACTTCTGGTCATCACATACAGGACTGTCTTGGTGCAACCAGTGCTAAACGCCGGAGCTTCCACTCCTGGATCAAGGGTTCCGTCAATGTCGTACTTGTACCCATCGAGGCATATCATCTCTATGACCCTTTTGGTCGGCGCATTAAGCATGAAACTAGATTTCAATATGACAGGATTCCAGCTGTTGTGGAGCCGTGCATCCAAGCTGGTGTTGAGATCCCTGAGTACCCTTCACGTCAAAGAACCAAACCCATCCGTATGATTGGAAGGAAAGTGATTGATCGAGGTGGATTGATTGAGGAGCCTCAACCAGGGATCTCTGCAAATCCATCATCACTTATTGATCTCAATACACATGGGGCTTGTGGGCGGTTTCCACCTCCACCACCATCAGATATTCCCAAGATTGCACAGGAGACAATGGATGCATATGAAACTGTTAAGCTGGGGGTGACAAAGCTGATGGATAAATACACAGTGAAGGCATGCGGGTATTGCTCCGAGGTTCACGTGGGACCTTGGGGTCACAATGCAAAGCTTTGTGGGGAATTCAAGCACCAATGGAGGGATGGGAAGCATGGCTGGCAGGATGCTACCGTGGATGAAGTTTTCCCTCCAAATTACATATGGCATGTCGAAGACCCCAAAGGGCCTCCGCTGAAGGGCGGTGCACTGAAGAAGTTCTACGGGAAGGCTCCGGCAGTTGTAGAGGTTTGCTTGCAGGCAGGTGCACAGATCCCTGAGAAATATAAACCCATGATGAGGCTTGACATTGTTGTCCCTGAAAGTGAGGAGGCACAATTAGTTGCCTGAAAATTAGACTTTTTGTGCAGCAGAATACTGTGACGCATGTATATATGATTTTTAACCTTTTGGTTACCTTCGAGAGTCTCGAACCCTAGACCTGTCCCAATTTGAACCCATCACCCCCTCCTTATTTTTCCGATTTCTTATTGTTAAACCCCACCCCCAAAATTATTGTAATTTCACATTTTCCCCTAAAGATTTATTGAAGTTACAAATTGGTCCCCTATTCTCTACCCAATCAGAATTCTCTTTTTTTAGATTTTTCTCAAACTTCTCCTCCTCTCTCTGCTTGCCACGTGGCAGATCCCCTCACCTTATCTCCCCTCCCCCCCCAAGTCAACCCTCAGCTCACTCTCTATCTCACTCTCGGATCTCTCTCTCTCAGCTCACCCTCCTTTTTTCTCTCTGGCGAGACACACACATCCACAAACCCTGTTGAAAAACCCGCACACTAGACCTTGTTCTTTAATGTAACCAATGACAATAGACTAAACTAGCAAATATTAGAAAACTTAGAAACACACAAGAATTATACTGCTTTGGCATAACTTTTACCTACGTCCAATTGTGATTTCTCTCACCGCTCCTTTGATTAATAATAGAGATTACAAAATTTTTGCAAACCCTAGAACTAATCTCAAAACTCACGAATGTTTGGCTATTTTCTTTCTCTCCTTAAAAATCAGCCTTGCCGCACCCTATTTATAGACATAGAGTTGGCTTACATGTCCCAAGGTTGATTGAATTCCTATTTCTAAGTGGACTAGGAAATTACACTTATCCAAATCCAAATAGACTTCTAGAAATTCAAACCTAAATTGAATAAGGAAAACTGAAATTCTATCCTAATCCCTTTAGGACAAGAATCCGTATCTCTAATTTTCCTAAACAATCCTAAACCAATTAGGACATACTTGACGAGCCAAAAACCTAACACAACCCAAACCACCCCAACAACGATGGCAACACCACCATCACCGTGCTAGCTCTCCCTCTCTCTCTCTTCGTCTCTGTGGAGCACGGAGAACCGTCGACGAGTGTGGGTGTGCGAGCCCAAAATCCGGCCACCTTTAGCCTTTCTACGGTGTGTCGAAGGTACCAATTTACTTTTTCTCATCTTTATCGTCTTTTTATTTGGTAGATCGTAGGTTAAGGAGTAAATCGCGTCGATCGGAGCTCGGGAGGCTCCGACCTTCGTCTCGACAAGAATCGGGTCGTTTGACCCAAACCCAGATCCGAAAACCCATTTAACCCAGGCCTTAGGGGCCGTGCCAACTCCCTAAACCCTAAGCCCAACCCGTTTAACCCTAAACCCAAACCCTTTTTTAGTTAAACCCCAAGACCCTTTACTTTGGGCCGGGCTTTCAAGTCTAGGCCCTTTGACACAAAACCCATTAGACCCAGGCCTTTGGGCCTTAGAACCCAGCCTAGTGGCGAAGCCTATGCCACCGAACCTAAGCCCAAACCTATTAGACCCCAACCTAAGAACCCAAGCCCAAACCCGGTCCAACCCAGCAGCCCAGCGGCGACTGGTCGGTGCGTGGGTGCATGCTGGTGCCGGTGTGTGGAGTACATGCGTCATCGTCCACGGCAACGTCGGTGAATTTTTCGATGACCCACGGCTACATGTGGGGGTATCCGAGGTCTCCCTTTATGTTTTTTGATGTCCTGAATTCGTTTATGACGTCCGCTTTCAAAAATTCAATCGTTTGAGTATAGTTTTATTAATTGGACCCTTTATGTGTTTAGGTGCGAATATTAGCAGCGATTCTGTCATTCATATTTCGTACGGCTCTTCAACGATGGAGTATCTTCTAAAATGCATGTTTTAATAGTAGAAATGCATACATGAAAATTATGATTTAATGGTTACGTTTTATGAAATGTTTTATAAGTAAATTGAATTTACACTATATGATTATCATGCTTTACTGAAAATATTTTGGAATACCATATTTTGTCGAACTTATGTTCTTTGTAATATATATGATGGATGACTATATACCATGTATTAACATGTTTTTACACTTCTTTGTAGTATATATGATTGATGACTATATGCTATGAAGATGTTTTTGAGATATATGTACCTATGTTTGGAAATAGTATGTTCAATGATTTTGTGCGTATCTAGTGGTCACTGTTCGGCCTATGGGCGAGGGAGATATATGGCTTCAGGTCGAGAAATATAGTGCCTACGAGCGTTTTGATACCACTAGTTAGCACACTATATACGATATATGTTTTATGAAAGGTTTTATGGCATACTAGGGTTTTCGGAAAACCTACTACATATTATACTATTGATGTTTTCATGAAACTTTGGGGGTTAGTATGTTGATAACTATTTCAATATTATATATATATAAACTTGGTTCACTCATGTTTGTTTTGCGCCCCTTGAACGAGGCTTACAATCCGAGCTACGAGGCATTCTCCTACCAGTGATATCGTGCCATCATCTCTTCTTTGACATCATTGTAATAACACATTCCGTTGTATTCTGAATTAGATGTATGCTCTGAACATGTCATGCACTATCACTATCTTTATCATTGTTGGCAGTTGAATATTAGTATATTATTTTATGTAGTTCGAACGAAATTTATACGCATGATTTACATGTTCTCAGCATATGCATTCATTAAATGTTTTCAGCATATGCATTCATTAAATGGCTTGCATCACCCTCGGGTGTCGGCCAGCATGTGGCCATCCCGATGTCCCCCGGATATCGGGATCGGGGCACTTATTACCAACAGAGGGAGAGTTTGAACTTGAAATCTTGTCCAACATTGATTACTAATTAGCGAGTTAAATATCATTAATTATCTACCTAGGACATAGATATAATCTATTATCCACCTATGAAAAAGATTCTAGTCATTTGACACCACTGTGGGAGCAAATTTCCGCTTCGGGATTGAATTTCACCGGACCTTTTTTGTGTACTCTTATTAAATGTTTGTCTTAATTTAATTGCCTTCTGTTTCCTCCTGTTTTCTTCCTTCTACTTGTGTATATAATTTCTGTGCTGATATGTAGCAGATGCATTCGAAGTGGAATGTTGAAGACAAATAAACAAGTACAAAATCACATTGCTTAATCTATTTATTCGCCAATGAAGACTTGAAGTAATATGAAACAATAGATGGAGCTTGAGGAGTACAGCAGAAAACTCGTTTCTTAAACAAATTTGGCCGAAAAATCTCCTGGTGGGAGGGACATAGATTTCGGTCCACAAGTTACAGTGAACTGAGATGGATGACAATATGTAAACTTGAAGTTTTAGAAGTTTACAACATTGACGCAGATGCTATACGTAGAAAACCTGCCCGACATTCAAGAGACTCTCGTGAGGAACGTTGAACATTACACTCTTTTCCCTGCACACCTTCCTAAGAAATGCGTATAGGTAGTCAATAGCGATCTTCTTCAATAGTTTTGATTCCCTCCTGGCTTTTACGACAGTATTTCCTAGTATGTGCACCACTCCTGCATCTCTACAGTTGTTCAAGAATTCTATCTCATCAGCCTCGGCCTGGCTGCTTGCCGGAGTGAAGGAGGTCGGGTTGTTTGCATGCAATGGAGAATCATCAGGCACGATCGAGTCCACTGATGCAATTGACAGGTCTACTTGATTGGAGTGGCGCATATTGCTGACATTGCTCAACTCGCAATCTCCTGACTGATTAGTTTGTTGCTCAAGTATACTAGATAAGTCAGAGTCTGAAGACGCTTCCATCAGGGACTCAAGCCGGACATACGCGAATAGGTTGTGAAAGAGCTTGTTCTCAAAATCATCATCCTTTTTGTGGTAGTCTTTATAGCCATACCTTGCAACACAACGGAACATGTGGAAAGTCTTGGGTCCAATCCGCTTTACAAGGAACCGCTCTTCTTCTGGGACTGTGAAGACAGGAAGGTACTTCACGCAGACAAAGACGACAACAGAATGGATGGCGGGTAGGTTGGTGATAAAGTGAGAGAAGATCCGGGGCACTCCACTTGCTAGCTCCGTGTATACAAGGCCTATCCCAGGTACACGAACCAGTCCTAGACTAGGACCAAGTCCAAGAATCCATGCCATTGAAACCTTACTGTGCATCTCCATCTCATAGCGTTTAACTGTACCATAATGCCAAACATACATGATGATAAAGAAGGCTGCTGCGATCACAAGAGGAACCCAGCCGCCTTGATTGACCTTGAGGAGTACGGCAGAAAAGTAAGTGCCCTCCACAACCAATGATAAGCCAGTGAAGATCACCACAAGAATCCAATGGCAGCGCCACACTAATATCATGACTAAAATCATAAGCAATGTGGTTACCAACATGACTATACAAACTGCCGTCCCTGTTGCAACACGAAAGATTATGTTAGTTGGTGCAATCTTAACTTCAACCAAGAAGCTTGGAATGAGATACGACAAGTAACAGCCAGAACAGAAGTTTGAGAAGAGAAATGGGAAAAAGATTTGCCTAGAATGTTACCCTGTAATCCTTATTGCCATCGTCGATTTCCTAATGCTAAAAGATTTTTCATAGAATTTGAAGATGGCATGATATGGAGGAAACTCCTTACTTCACCAATGCTATAACAAAAATTTCATACTAATCGAAGTCCATGTCTTTTCATAGATGAATAAAACAGGAGAGTAATAACGAATGTTGAAAGAATATCAAACCAATTAAACACTGAAAATTTCATGAAATTATGTTTTAAAGTAGGAAGATGTGTATAATAAGCTGCACCTGGTTAAACTTACCAGAGGCATTCCCAATTTGGTTTTGATTTTTAAACCCAGCTGTCACGGCAATGCAGAGAATCATAACAATCCAATTAATTTCTGGAATATATATCTGGTGACGGTATTTCCTTGATGTATGCACGACTTTGCATCTTGGGAAACAGCCTAATGCAAGTGCCTGCTTGATTAATGAAAAAGTTGCAGTTATGGTGGCTTGACTTGCAACGACAGCAGCTCCAGTTGCAACAATAAACACGGGCCAATATATGTTGTCTGCAAGAACGATTAATCAGAATCTTTCCGCAATGCATTACCGTAAAGACAGGGCATTCACGCCACTCTGATTATATATGTAGACTTCAACCGGTTTTCTTAAATAACAGATTTCTACTTTACGTGAAATTCGAGTATCGTAGTATCTCTGACTTATTGAGCTGTTATCAGCTTTGGCAATATGGAAACAATAAACACCTAAACCTAAATGTTTATGTTATAATTTGTAGTTAAGGAAATCAAACAAACCTGGAATGGAATGATAAAAAGCACCGAACACGTTGTGTGGATTTTTCATAAGGTATGCTGCTTGACCACAGTAGGCTAATAGAAGACAAGGAAATACAACCAATGTGAAAGCAAGTTGCACGGACGGGACTGGGAAGTGGGATAGGTCGGCAAAAAGTGCTTCAGTACCTGTAAGTGTTCACAACCAGTCTTCAGGGACTACGTCACAAACTTGCTTGAATTTCACAAATAAAAAAGGATGGAATATCGAAATTTTACCTGTTATACTAAGCATAATACCTCCAAGGGAAGTCCACCCATCTTTTCCTCCCCTCTTAAAAAATCGATATACATATACAGGTGAAAAGGCTTTTAAAACCCTACTATCATACTTCCAAACATTGAACATGCCAATTCCTCCAATTACGAGAAACCAAATAAAAACAATTGGTGCAAACAGCCAACCGACTTTATCTGTCCCATAGCGTTGCATACTAAACAAAAGTATCAGTATAACAACAGCAACAAGCACGACCACCTCTGTATAACAAAAGAGTAGTTATGATTAGATTTGGAAACAATGATCAATGAGTAACAAACATGGTGAAGCAAATGAAACAGTATATTTGTGTCCAAGAGTATGGAGATACCATTACTAATCTTGGAGTGGCCTACATTGATCCCACCAACTGCTGACAGAACTGCAAACGATAGTATGGTTAAGCGTTAAGTATACTTATCAAACAGAATATGGTTAAGAGCTTCCAATAGAACTGACAAAGATCATACTCGCTTCAGCGGGAGTTATCATAAACTGTAGAGTATTTTAATGTTCTAACCTTGTCTAAATGCTTTCCAGGAAGTAGCTTTTACCATTAAAAAAAAATAGTTTCTCAATTAAGATTGGTTAGAGTATAAGGGATTGCAATATGCTTCCCTTACAAGTTACGTCTATGGGAACTAATCACGCAGGTTGAAAGTGTTGGGATATCCGTAAAACAAAACTACATGAGCACGAAAATTACCAATGAGGATAGTTAAACAGAAGAATGATCCTACAATATCAACAATGAAGCTGCGCACCTGATATGGCTGGAGTCAGAATCCCGTCCCCAATCACCATGCAAGAGCCAACTAGGACAAGAATAAGAAGAGTGCTCTGCATAAATGCATGCCCCTCCAACCATCTCCTGGTTCTTGCAGCAAATGATTTCTGACCAAACGAAGAACGACTATATGTTGTTAGTGCCTCATCCGTTTGGTCTTGGTTAGGAATAGCCTTTATTTTTGCATATCGACAGAGTAGTGAATATAGAGCAAACGTTCCACCTGCAACCATGAGGAGGATAAGTTTACATGAACTAAAACCCGGAAGAACAGCATCTATAGCTCTCGATGTTATTGTTTCTATCAGTGAATAATCAAAACATAGATACTTTTGATTAATGATCTGAGCACAGAGTTCAAGGTAATACGGTAACATTACAAATGTGGGGAGGGGAAGGAAGAGCTTATATCTCGATGATAGACTGTGATCAAATTACCTTGACCATTGTCATTTGCTCTACAGACAATAAAAACGTACTTCAGGAGTGGAATAAGAGTGAGGGAATAGATAATAACAGATAAAGCTCCAATTAAATCCTCCGGGTCACCAATTCCATCAGGAAATGTATTGTAGAAAACATACAAGGGAGATGTTCCTAAATCTCCATATACCACACCAAGGCTTTGAAACGCAAGCTGCACAAGCAATAATGCTGAAAATTTCTGGAAGAATAAGAAAAGAAATGATCAGCAACAAGAGCAAATATAGTTCAGAAATAGCAGAATACCTTCAAGGTTACATAAAGCAATCGTTTCAACCAAATAGTACGAAAAGTTAATATTAATAACGTATCTCTGACGACAATAATGAATTGATTATAAACAAACCAACCCAATCGCTGGACTGCTAGATTTCGAAAGTTCAAAGTCGAATTTCTATTTGTACTGGTGAATTCGGTTTTGAAACAGTTCCACTGCAGAACAGGGGTGAAGGAGTGAGATAATACCTTTTCCTTGTACATAATTCTCAACCTTTTAGCCTCCTCATCCATGGGCTGATCAAGCTGCTGATCCAAAACCCAAACGCTACCATTCTTATCAGTGCTTTCATCAGCTGCCATTCTTGCAGCCATTCGAAACCCGATGATTCAAAGGACTTTACTTCCCTTCCACCAATTCACCTCTCCACTATATTCTTTTCAATCCTTCCCCTCTATAATTTAAAGTTTGAAACTTTAGTCCTGCTGAACAAGAACCAAAACAGATATCAGTGTTAGCAATCTGAAGATTCTTCTTTTGAATTGCTACCAACTTACCAGGGAAAAATCCAAGAATAACTAAACACCAACATTCAATCCCCAATTAAAAAGCTTATCATCAAGTATAAAACACTAAAAAAGCATTCAAGTGAAACAAATGCACCGCCCAGAATTCCAATACAGTAGATGAACAAGTTGAATGGATCAAATCCAGAGCTTAACACCAAAAATGAACAATAACCCAGAACTCCATTGAATCCACGACAGTCCAAGAACATCCAGGATATATATATATATATATATATTATAAAATTTACACAAAGATTGTAAAATAACATGGGAAAAGAAGCAAAATTTATTAGTGTGTTTACCTTGGTTGCAACTTGCAGGTGATATTCCCAGGTGGGTTTTGCCTTACAGACTTCGAGTAGCCATTAAAGCATAAAACAAGAGTGAGAGAGATGAGAAAACGCCATTTCAGAGCAAAAGAGGAGTTACAGACTTCAAGCTCATTCCCTTTTTTGTTTTGGCAATCATTGAGTCATTTCTTAATCTAGTCAGGGTGAATGTTTATTTATTTACCTTTTCTGGGTCAATTTCTTGGATCTTACTAAGACAATTGTTATTACCAAGCTTGTGTTTTGGCCTAATTTTTTAATATAAAATGTTGAATAGAAAGGAATTGGATCCGCCTCCGAAGCTTAGGAATCAAATCATCTGAATTGTCGATTGGTGTGTAAAAAAATTAGAGTAGTTGATTTTGTGTGGTGGGCCAGAAAAATGAGTTAATGGGGATCGTTAGATTGAATTTGTGCGGTCCAGATGAATTGATTTCTAGGCTCCGAACACTAAGGTCCGGAAGGGATCCAATTCTGAATAGAAATTTAAAAAAGAAAACTAACTAAAAATGCAAAAAAAACTTTAGTTTTAATAAAAAAAGACAAATAAAGATGTAGTAAATAATATCAAGAAAAGATAAAAATATAATTTTTCATTAAAAATAAATAGTACCGAAAATATTTTTAAACGGAGTAAGAAATTCTCGTAATATGTAATGTCTTGCATGTCAGAAATATGTTTAGAAGATTTAGAATTTAGAATTCATACCAACAACGTGAAAAGCGACTGACACAAATGCCAAAATCATTCACGAGATTTGTGATGTTATTTTATGAGTTTCTTTTTGTTAACATGCAAGATTCTAAATGTGGGCAAATATGCTCATTATTTTACCATGTTACTATGACTGTGATGTTTCTACATTCTGCTACTTTTGTGTGCCAATTACCAACGTTATACAAACATTGACTTAGTCAATGTCGTACAAACATTGACGTTGTAGTACGGCATTAGTCAAAGCAAGTGCAAGGAAAATATAAACCATGGGATTTATTATCAATTTTATATTATATTGTCGTATTTAGGTATGGTGTAATATATTAAAAGTGAAATTAGTTCAAATCTCACCTTTATCACAAAAATTTAGATTATCGTTTTGTTAAAAAAAAAAAAAAAAGCTTTTTAGTTAAAATGGTCTCTGAGATTTGTATAACACATTACTTTGGTCCCTGAGATTAAAAATCAATAGAAATGGTCTCTGAGATTGTCCACTATCCATTATTTTGGTCATTCTGTTAAAAACTCTGTTAATGTTCAGGAACTCTTGGCCAAAAGTTTGGACAATTTTCAAAGCTTCGTAACTCAATTGTTTCTTAAACAAATTCGACTCATACCATATCAAAATGAAGATATGAAAGTGTAGAATAAGATTATACCTATTTGGAAGCCCAATGGCTGCTGGAGATGGCCGTAAAATAGCCTGGAAGGTGACTGGTCTGCGGGAAAACTGGAAAACTCGCCGGAAATTGGATAAACTTTAAACGTTCATAACTTCTTCAATACTCAACGAAATCAAGTGATTCAAAATGAAAATCATGCTTCTCAACGACATGAAGAGAATGGTACCTTTCTCAACGTTAATTCGTCGTGGTTTGGCCGGAAAACGACTCAAAAGTGGCTAACTCGAGATCAAGACAGCCAATTTCGAGCCGTTTTCTGGTGCCTCCTCGCCTATTTTCCAGATGAAGAGAAAAAGTTCGGATCATGGTTTGATGCCTTGCCTATTTATAGATTTTGCATTTCATGTAACAAAAGGGAAATAAAACGAAATAAATATCCAGATTTTTACGTAGAAGACAAGACCTTTGTAGAAAACTGAGTGACACGATGCAACAAGCACGTAGCTTGACATGCAACGAGTTTCCCGCTCAGTTTGTCAAGAGAATTCAGTTCCTCTTTCTCGAGTTCAAAATAACTATTCTACCAAAAAAACTAAAATTTGGAGCTTGACATGTTTTCTGTTAAAAAAAATACTCCCTTTGAATTGTCCCTTTATAAACAGGAAAAAAAAAATTACAAAGAAGATTCTCGACGGATGTTAAATACCAGAATTTACATTTCCCATGTCGAAGCTATAAACAAGTACCGAGTTCAAAAGAAGGCAGAAACAGAAAATCCCATTTTTCACAAGTTTCTGTAACATTTCTCAACGGTCTAATTGCATTCCTAATATTATACTAGTAAGCCACTAAAGCTTTGGGAAAAAAAATTATAGGATATGATGGCAATAAGGCCTATATAATGCTTTGCGGTTCAGATGCTTTGGTTAGAAGATGTGATTATGAGACAGAGTCGGGGCAAAAAGTATAAAGGAAGACTTAGGAAGAGATTCTAAGAAAAAACATAGAATACTTGGAGCTAACGGAAGACTTGGCGCAAAACCGAGCGCATTAGCATGCTAGGATACATATAGCCACCCACTTAGTGGTCTAAGACTTTGTTGTTATAATTGTATTTGCAATAATACAGAATTTGAAAAAAATACAATTGGCATTTACATATGATATAAAGTAACTATTTTATGATAGACAAAAAATTACACATAGAAAATCTGTCCAACATTCAATAGACTCTCGTGAGGAACGTTGAAGATCACACTATTCTCCCTGCAAATTTTCCTGAGAAATGCATAAATGTAATCAACGGCTATCTTTTTGTAGAACCTGGAATCCCTCCTTGCTCTCACTACCGTGTTCCCAAGTATATGCACCACCCCGGACTCTCGACAATTATTCAGAAACTCTAGCTCATCCATCTCATTCTGGCTGCTCATCTGCCCGTACGAACTCACGGTATTGTTCGCGTGCGGTGGAGATTTAGCCGGAACAATTGAGTCCACTGATGAGATACTGAGGTCTACGGTAGAAGTGGTTGTGTTGCCATTATTAGTTAAGAGGCCGTCCCTTGATCTCTCAGTTTGCTGGCCATTGATGCTGTACTCATCTGAGTCTGAACACCCTTCCATCATGGACTCGAGCCGGACAAACAGGAAAAGGTTTTCAAAGAGCTTCTTCTCAAAGTCGTCATCTTTCTTGTGTAGGTCTTTATAACCGTATCTTGCAACACAACGAAACATGTGGAAACTCTTGGGGCCAATCCGCTTGACGAGGAATCTTTCTTCTTCTGGGACGGTGTATACAGGGAGGTACTTAACACAGACAAAGACAACAACCTGGTGGATTGCGGGCAGGTTGGTGATGAAGTGGGAAAAGATGTGGGGCACCCCGCTTGCAAGCTCGGTGTACACAAGTCCTATCCCAGGGACCCGAACCAGTCCTAAACTGGGGCCAAGCCCAAGAAGCCATGCCATTGAAACTTTACTGTGCATCTCAAACTCATAACGTTTCAACGTACCATAATGCCAAACATACATGATGAGAAGAAAAGCAGCTGCAATCACAAGAGGAACCCATCCACCTTGATCAACCTTGCAGAGTACAGCAGAAAAGTAAGTGCATTCCACAATCAGCGACAAGCTGGTGAATGTAACGACAAGAATCCAATGGCAGCGCCACACTAATATCATGATTAGAGTCATAAGCAAAGTGGTTGCCAGCATGACTATTACAACTGCCGTCCCTGTAGCAACATAAAATATAACTCAATTGAGTGCAAGCTTATTTTGGAAGAACGAGCTTAAACTAGTAAACATTTAATCACAATTCAATTTCACAACGGCAGGTCAGCAACTATTTCTCTAAATTGTCTCAAAAAAAGTTCACCACCTCCTGACTTCTTCAGCTCTGAGTTTATCTCAAATACTTCTCCCGTCTCTTATTTTATTTAAAGAAGTTTTCAACCATTTTTTTTTTTCAAGGAAGATTTCGCAATTACATTACATGTTCTTCGAGTCTAGTTGCACAGAATAGAGAATATGGCTCATGTAAGCTTCACAAGATTTAGCAGAGGATGAACTTACCATAAGCATTTCCAATTTGGCTTTGATTTTTGAACCCAGCAGTCACCGCAATGCAAAGAATCATAAGGATCCAATTAATATCTGGAATATATATTTGGCCGAGGAACTTCTTTGATGTATGTACAACTTTGACTCTAGGAAAACAGCCAAGTGCAAGAGCCTGCTTGATTATTGAAAATGTTGCTGATATTGTTGCTTGACTAGCAACTACGGCAGCAAGAGTCGCAACAATGAAGACTGGCCAGTATATTTGTTCTGCAGTAAGAGAAAGTAAGCATCTTTGGAACAACAACATGCTGCCTAGTGCCTACTGTATAAGACATTTTATTACTTGTTTCCCCGCTTTTCTTAGATTATGTTAGAGATCGCATGGAGATGGCACAGTAAAAATTCTGTACAGGAAATATTACATACCCACTCCAACTTAAAAACTACTAAATGTATTTTGCGTCATATCGATTTTGATGATTTTCTTCAAAGCAATCATATTCGTTCAAATATTTGATCAAATAATCTCAGCAAATAGAGAAGTGGGGACTTATAGCTCGAAAGGTAGAAAGTATTTACTCTCACACTCAAAGTTAAAGTTTGAGCGTGCCCATCCCCCCCTTGACCTCCCTTGTACAAAAAAATAGACCCAACAATCTACGTTAGTTACGATTAAAAAGACTAAAAAAGGTACTGAAGAGTGAAGAGCATGTTCTTTAATTCTATCAAAAACTATACTTTGAAATGTTATGCCTCAATTTTGAGAAAATCGTTATGTGTACTACCATGTTTGATATGGGCATCCTTTAAATGCAAAATATAAATTAGAACAAACCTGGAATAGAAAGATAAAATGCTTGAAGCACAGTTTTGTCTTCATGATTTTTCACAAGGAAGGCAGCCTGTCCGCAATAGGCCAAAAGAAGGCAAGGAAACACGACTGTAGTAAACGCAATCTGTACAGCTGAAACTGGAAAATAGGCAAGGTCGGCAAAGAGTGCTTCTGTCCCTGTAATCATTTATCATTCAGAATTTTCATAGGAATCCAAGATCAGAGATGTGGTAAAATTTTGCTGAAACTTAAAGAGTTGGAAAGTGAAACTAGGATACAGAAACTTTACCTGTTATACTAAGCATAATACCCCCAAGAGAAGTCCAACCATCTCTCCCGTTCCTTTTAAAATACCGATATATATACACGGGGTAAAAAGCCCTCAAAACAGTACTGTCATGTTTCCAGATGTTGAAAATGCCAATACCTCCAATTAATAGAAACCAAAGCAGCACAATGGGAGCAAAGAGCCAACCAACTTTATCTGTGCCATAGTGCTGCACGCTAAACAGACCTACTAATATTACAACAGCAACGAGTATGACATAATCTGTACCACAACAAAGAAAGTATAAGTTAAGAAGTAGTTCAAGTAATGACGGAGAAAGATGCAGAGGCAGCAATCATAAAAAATTGACAATTATAAAAGAATAAAAAGTAAACTTTAGCTCCACGGAATTTGATGGTACCATTGTTCATGCCAGGACTTCTGACTTTGATCCCACCAGCAGCTGATAAAACTGTCAAAAGCAAAGCATAGTTAGTCATTTTCTAATGAACGGTGAACCTGAGGGAAAAAAAAAAAACTTAATTGATATTGATGTCACTTTTTTTTTTATCAAACTGAGTACAAACTGAGTGGGAAAAGGCTTTGTTGTTGTTGTTGTTGTTGTATCAAACTGAGTGCAAAAAAAGAGGACTCCATGTTGTTTGGGAAAGATAATTAACATAGCCAACCCAAATGGTTTGGAATGAAGGATGAGTTGAGATAAAAGAAAATGCAACAGAGTTGTACATTCCTAATTACGTAAATAAGAAGGGTATGGGTGTTACGGAAAACTGTTAGACAAAGTAGGAAATCTTAAGCAGCGAAATTTTCCCATTTCAATCTTTTTCTGCTTCCAGAATCAAGAAAAGAACATTGAAGATATTCAATTATTTGGTGCCTAAAATCTGCAACTTTAATTGTCTTCTATGTCCAATAGTTCAGGATGACATGACATTAACCAACTTCCACTTCCAATTCATTACTTCAACCCATGGAAGTGGAACCATATTTTTCTTCAGTAAATCCTGTGACAGTTTCCCAGACATCACTAGATACCAAGACTAATGGAATGCATTGTATCTCTTGAGAATGATGAAGATATTAACTCTTTGAAAATGCGGACGCTGAGATTAATAAGGGAACCACTGAGTACCGAGAAAAACATGGGAAAACCTAAGACTGAGTAAGCATGCAGAAAATCAATAAATCATTTCCTGATACATTGTCATGTGATTTGTAGGCCTTTGTGCTTTTGTTATTTAGTGGATCGTGGGATGCTTCCAAGAACATTCTTCGGCACTTACTTCTTGGCATGGCCCTTTAGTAAGATGAGGAATCATACGGTTTGGATTACTTCTTTTTCTGTTTAGACAGATATGTTAGATCTTTCTGAGTGTAGCACTCTATGTATTGGCTAAAGGCTGACTTTTGAGATTGTTATCCAAGTCGATAACTACATTGACCTCCAGAACACATTATCTTTTTCTAGCTTTTCTTTGTTTCTTAACTTCTTTTGGCCTTTTAATAAGAAGTTTCTCTGTTTCTCAATTACTTCTTGTGTGTATACTTCTTATGTACCTGACTGCACCATTAGGCCTCTCCTAATTAATTTTTTTCACTTATCGTGGCACCAAAAAAGCAGATTAAAAAAAAAAAAAAAGGACCAACAGGTAGATTAATTACTTGGAGAGAGGTTAGGATAATTCCTACTGTGGAGGAATGCGTACCAGATATAACTGGAGTAAGAATTCCATCTCCAATCACCATACAAGTGCCTATGAGGACCAGAAGAAGAAGGGCATTCTTCCTTGATGCATGACCCTCCAACCACTTCTTGGTTTTTGCAGCATATGATTGTTCATGGAAAGTAGAACGACTATATGTCGTTAGCTCCTCATCAGTCCGGTGTTGGTTAGGAATAATTTTAACATTTGCATGCCGACAAAGAAGTGAATAAAGAGCAAATGTTCCACCTGCAACACAGAAACCACAAGCTCCATAAGACTTTACGGTGACTCATAAGCACAAAAGGTACTATACAACTCTTGGAGGCATGTAGTTCGAGAACATTGAAAACAAAGCGGACACAATGTCATGTTTAATCAATTTCAGGAGAAGAACTAAAAAAGAAAACTTACCAAACCTTTATTCTAAATTAAGAAGTATATGTATCAGTGTTGCCAAAATAATCACTTCATGTGTAAGTATAGCTTCACACATTGCTGCGCATAACTTAAAACACATAACCAATGATGTGAGCTGGGGATTGAATCGGTAAGTAAAAAATTTATAGGCGTGCATCATTAATGTAAGCCGAACACTGGACACTAGTATATGCTACTTTTGGAAATAATTCTACCAGAGATCACTTTATACGCTAGCATAGATTTTAAATAGGCATATTTTAACTGTAATATAAAAGGTCGTACCCTGTTAAAAATTTTACTATTATTCGCTATTACAGATAAAATATAAAAGGTCGTACCCAGTGCACAAGGCTCCCGCTTTACGCAGGGTCTGGGAATACCCAGTGCACAAGGCTCCCGCTTTACGCAGGGTCATTCACCTCTCCCAGACCCTGCGTAAAGCGGGAGCCTTGTGCACTGGGTACGACCTTTTATATTTTATCTGTAATAGCGAATAATAGTAAAATTTTTAACAGGGTACGACCTTTTATATTACAGTTAAAATATGCCTATTTAAAATCTATGCTAGCGTATAAAGTGATCTCTGGTAGAATTATTTCCAAAAGTAGCATATACTAGTGTCCAGTGTTCGGCTTACATTAATGATGCACGCCTATAAATTTTTTACTTACCGATTCAATCCCCAGCTCACATCATTGGTTATGTGTTTT
>VIEB01000253.1:514266-525321 GCA_006547085.1 Malus baccata
AAAAAAAGAGGGGAATTTTTTTTTTTTTTTTTTTTTTCTTTATGCACAAATAAATACACAGAAAGAGGAGAAGTTTGATTGTTAGTTTTCGATACACAGAAAGATCTGGTGCCTACAGAACCATCAGAAAAATAGAGAAAGATCTGAAAAATTGGTAAAGTCTAAACTTCACATTATATCCGAAAAAATACTCTTAAATTTTGATCAAAATTGATGGATTTTATCGATATTTCTGACATATCAATGACATTTTCTAAAGTTTCATTGTAAGTACTAAATTTCCACGTTGTTGAGCAAATTTCTTTTATTTCTATCGAAGACAACCGATATCGATATATCTATCACTATTAACAAAATTTGCATATTGATATTCCACGATTTTGATATTTTAAACTAGGGTTGGCCACAAACCAGGTTGGGTCCAGAATTAGAGAAACTAGTTTGTAAATGAAATGGGGGGAACATAATGGATTGTGTTTTTTTTCATAAATGAAATTGTCATCTTTGTAAAAGAAAAATTATGATGTACTATTCATACATTTTTTTTTCTTGTATACCCTTTGTTAATTTCTGTTATTTAATCTTTTTTTTTTATTCAATCGAGTCGACGATGGTGGAAAATTACGTAGCGTAGCACTCCAAAAAATTAATCAAGTGAGCTAAATTTAACAAATGGTTAAATGAGAAGACTTTTTTTTTTGGGAAATAGTTAAATAAGAAGGTTAAAGATGAAATAGAATAAAAATTTCGAAGCGTGATATATGTTGTGGGCCACTGTTCACCAGTTCAATGTTTTTAATGCGAGTGTTGGGCCCACGAACTGAATAGTTGATTGGGTGTGTCTAATCTGGTGGAACCTCGCTTCTTTGTTTATTTATACACTCGCACTGATTATTAGATGCACTTAATAATAAATAATTACGTTAATTAATATTTAAGTTATAACTTAATTATCAATAAACACATCATTTGTTTATAAATTTTGATTTAAGAATTTAATCTCACTAGCATTACCCATTGACAAAAACACTTGATTAATTATTAACTTATATTCAATGTATAAAACATTGATATAGGTGGAAACATCGATATCAATTACCTTCGGCAAAAATTATAGAAATTTGCAATGAGGTGGGTATACCAACTCATTAAAATTTAGTTGAAATTAGAGAAAAATTTCTCAATAAAAGTTCAAAAGTTCGAATTCTGCAATGGGTTCAGCAAATTTTTTTTGCAGTGAATTGGTAAATATCATTGATCTTTGTTGATTTTCCTACCTCGCCGATATAGGGTGAAATTTTCATTTCACCCCCTTTTTCCATATCAATCCTTAATTTTTCAAATATTTCGATGAAAATATCAACAAATTTCAAGGATATTTTAAACACTGCTTATGTCCACAAGTTGCACAATAATAGTAAGAGAAATGCTAAGAAGACCCTCAAAACGAAACTCAGCATGGAGACTTTATCACCATATTTTTTACACAATGTTTTAAAGTATTGACTGTAAGTTTCAACAAAATATGTGAGTCTGCGAGCGATTGTATGCAGAATATTTATTTTAGTGTATTTTACTCAATCAAACAATGAATCTCGAAGCTTTTCTTATCAATCCAAAAATGTTGTTTGTATTCAGTTTTATGATTATTTCCTTTGTCAAATGATTTTGGTAATAGAGATACATATTAATATAAAGAATTTTAACTAATGTTTTTAACATTGAATTTTAGCGATAATCAAATAGGGTTATCTTTCGAGCAAGTTGAAAGTTTCGACAAGATTTTGACGAAGTTATTGTACATGTCTTTTCGGACATGGATCCTCTTCGGACCTAATTGTCCTAATACTAGTGATCCATCAATCCGGACCGTTGAAATTTGATCAAACGGTTAAAGTTATTCTAACTTTTAAAGTGAGCTCCTGATTGTAGCCGTTTGATTAAATTTCAACGGTCCGGATTAATGAATCTCTAGGATTAGGACAATTGGATCCGAAGAGGATCCATGTCCTGTCTTTTCCATCTTAATGAACATCGTAACTTTTTTTAAAAGAAAGAAAAAGCACTCTAGGGCTAGGGTTTTGATTTCACTGTCATAACTGGATTCCTAATACTATTATAGTGATCTACGTCTAAATATTCTACTGCCCATTGTTAGTAGGTTGAATAGTTACTTTAGCAGTGAGTAGAAGACATTGGCTTTTGTTTTTTTTTTTTTTTTAATTTGCTATTTTTAGAGGGATGAGAGAGTTCGAAATTATTAGAATAATTTTAAAAAATTTCAAACTCAGGACGTATGTGTGAAAACGCAACACCTAACAGTTTATCTACTAGAATATTGCATGCACCACATGCAAAACTTTGGCTCTTGTGGTTCGACACAAAAAGGATTATTCTATCTAATTTGTAGAGAAAATGTTAGGCTTGTCACTTCCTTTTAGTTTAATTGAGTCACAATACATATGAACTTCTCTTTTAAGAGGGAATCGTGACAATAAGACAAACTAATTGAATCAATTGTCTTAAGTGGTTATAACTTTCTTTTTAATTCCATTTTATATGTGTTCGAGTTTTTCTTCTTTCTCTTAATACAGTTAAGGTTAAAACTATCGCTTGTAAGTTGTAAATAAAAGAAAAGTAATCATTTTCCTAGGTGGAGGAGTTTTAATTTTTGTTTTTTCAAGCTTATCTTTGTTGCATCCAAGGCTGTTCATTTCATTTTATAATTAGCATTTTGTGTACAAAATAATTTCATTCTCTTCTATCTTTATAGAGGTCGATTTGCTGATGAGTTTGTAATTGTAAACTTCTGTTGTTCCTTTTAGCATGTATAACATATTAATTCCGTTTAACATGTCTTTTCTATGTATAGTTTTTATCTTTAAAAAAAGTTTCACTTGATTATAAAAAATATAATATCAATTTATCAATAATCAGTTTGGTAAAAGGGAATGCGAGCATACTAATTTATGTGTTAGAAAATGTTGCACAATCAAACAAAAATTAGATGTGTGTTTCCAATACGTTGAAAAATTTCTCTTATGACTGCCGCTTTGAAGAAGTTAACTTATTCAAAATCTGCAGAAGGAGTTAAGCAAAATGATAGAAATCATGCCAAGCTCTTAATAATTTAGTGTTAGAAGCTCAATTATTAATAGTCAAAATCCAATTGCTAAATTGTCTTCTTCTTTTATTCATTTGGTATGCATGATTGCTAAATTTAAACAATGTTATCCAATTTTTTTCCGAAGCACTATTATACTCCAAATTATTTTAATTTACGAAAAAAAAATTCAGACTCAGACGTAGGTATCTAAAACAAAACCCACATCAACTCATGAGAGTGTAATTGGTAAAACTAATTAGACCTAGGAAGTTTCATTGACCAACATATTAGTGGGTGATTATAAAACCCGACGTGGAGCATTTATAACTTTCAAATCATGATATCACTGAAAAAAACACTTTTAATCAATCATGTCAAAACGATAAGCATTAAAATATGATGAACTATTGATTTAATCTATAAATTATTATCTCAGTAAAAATTAGATTTTTAAATTTATTAAAAATTATTAATTTCATTCGTAATATTATACTCAAAACTATTTTATTCAATTTCTTAGTCAATTTAAGTCACATGACATAATTTTTAGGATATTGCTCTCATTTTCTTGCATATAAGCTCTAAATGTTGCAAATAGGTTGCGAATTTGATGTCTAATTTACCTTTCAAATTTAACTTCATACGCTATTTCTTCTTCTTCAAAAAAAAATTAAGTCCTTAAACTATGAAAAACTATCAATCTACACACATGCAGTCACATCACTTGAATTGACGAAAATTTGAACGAAACTGCTTCGAATCTAACATTAGAGATATAGTTGGCAAATTTTATTAGGGACTAATTTAGGCAATAAATCGAAAATTCACTTTTAAAAATATGTGTTTCATTAAAAATAGTTCAAGAAAGAACCTGAGTTCTGTCCACGAATAGACTGCAGATAAATATTCTGATTCGTTTCACTATAATTAAGAGAGAGAGAAGAAGATTCTGATCATTTCATTACACTAATCAATCTTAAGTAACTGTAACAAGTACTAATCAACCACTCATATATGCACAACACGATGGTCCCAGATAGTTAATATTGATGAGCCACAATATGAACAAATACATTAGCTTAGACTTTGAGGGTTCTCGCTTTCAACCTGCCTACAATGTTGAAAGATAAAACGTAATCAAATTCCTACGAATTATCATGGTTAATTAGGATCCACACAAATAATTAAGCATTGTGTTAGGATCCCCACATTGACACTTGTGTGTCGACCACTAACCTCCCATACCTTCGAATGTCTGTTAATCTTTTTGTAGGGGCAAAACATATCTAACAACTAATATTAAGGAAACTTTGATATCATCCACCTAATAACGTATGTGTTTAACCGAATTTGGTTATTAGAGTTTTCAATATGTGACAGTCATTTTCTCTTCCAGGAATGATAGGTAGATTAACTTTTAGTCCATATTTGTAAATCATGTAATGTGTCACTAATAAAAAATAAACAAGTTAATTGACATTTCAGTAATAATTCAATCATCAACAACTACGTTATGGTTTAGAGACTCTTTCGATTGTAAATCATCAACAACACGTTAGTTAACAACATTTGTAAATCAAATAATCTCGCTAACATTACTTTTTCAATGAAAATGGTATTTCGGATGCAAACAGACAAAGTTAGTTCTACTCTATCGTAAATTATATTTTATACTTGAAGAAAAAGTTTGACCCCCCCTCCTACTCATGTGATTTTCTTTTCGTTAACATGTAGGTATGATTCATTGTTATATTACGAAATTCACATGCTCGTGAAATGATTTTTTTTTCGGGTTTTCGACAATTTATTTAATGAAATTTGAACTCATAACTTAATTTAACAAAATCAAAATGAAAATTTTAAAATGTGAACATCAAATTCAAAACTAATTGAATATAAATGAAAGAGACTTAAAATATTCAAAATATATTTGTTTATTTGACGTGTAATCCACCTTCTAAAGTAAAGACCTTTAGATCAAATAGTGGAGAGATTTTGTAATGTACCCGAAATATAGATTGGTACACCACATATCTTTATAAAAGTGGAGAAAAACTTGAAAAGTAAATTTTCCTTCACTTATATAGTGTTGTAAAATGAATGTCTTATGTGATTGGCTCATACAAAAGTTCATCGTGATTTACCATCTCTAACCACAAGTAAAAATTAAAAGGGGTTTTGAACATTAGTCCTTCTAAAAGATTAAAATTTAAAAAAAAAAAAATCTGGTGCTTGATTACATATTCAATTTAGTCCCTTGAAGTGTACTTTTATCAAAATTTATATTCATTTTTTTGTTATTTAATGTGTATTTTTATTTAATCTCTCCATATTAAATTTTAATTTTATTAATATGCACATATTTAGTTCTTTAATTATAAATTAACATAAATGAGAAAATATTAAAAGAAATTTGTGATACAAAAATATATAAATACACAAGTGTACATAAATGATTGTGCCGAAATAAATAAAGTTGACTTTGTTGTATCGAAATATTTGTACATACATGATTGTACTGAAGTATATTATAATGAACCTAAATATATGCACCGAAATGTATTATATTGAAATGAAAATTAAATTTAAATGTAATTAATACATTAAAAATAGGAATAAAAGGATAAATAAAACATCAAAATATAACAAATAAATAAGATGATTAAATGTACTAGGGACTAAAATTGGATTTTAATCTTACACAAGGTTATAGTCTAAAACTTATCTTTTTTAAGGGTTAAAATGAAGTTTTTCAAAATAAGTAGAAGGATAAAGGGAAAAAAAATAACTTTTGGGTGCTATTTACTATTTTGTTTGTTTTAAAATTCGACTCGGAGTACCTACAGTGCGGACTGCGTCTGCTTTTTGGCATTTTACACATGCCAAAATGTCGTGTAGTTTTGAAGAAGATTTTCATTGGTTTAACTGTACCTACCTAACATACATGCACCGCATATCCTACCAAATACGTACGCTGCACATATCCTGTCATATGAAATCGCCCTTTCATAGACTGTTTGGCATACGTACTGTTATATTTCCTTTAACTTTCATGCAGAAAACCTGAGCTTCGGTTCTCGGTAAAGTAATTGGTTACGGTTCCCATATATGAGATTTTTTCTCGTCAGATTTTTGGCGAATGATACAATGATCAAGATTTAACAGTTAAAAACTCTAGAGCATGCAATACCAAGCCTCAAAATATAACATCATAACGACAATGGTAATATTTGACTCAATTGTATAGTGAATTCAAACTAATTTTGTTTTGAGTGGAACATGAAGTGAGCTTGTAACTAACAAAATAAGAACATGAAGTGAGCATATACAGGCTTTTTGCAATGGGATGGACTCAATACCTAACCGTACGTAGGTTTAGGTCACGTTTTTCATCATTGGATTGTTGACTCCCCGACCAGTGCGACCACTTTGCAACTGCCCCGTGGGTCTCCTATGCCATCGTGTGGTTTTCTCTGGACTTCGATTGTTTGCCCTCCTATTTCGGTGTCCTTCCCATACCCTTTTGTTTTGTGTGGTCACGGTTAAGTCACGTCAATATTTTATATTATTTTTTTATAAAAATAATAAAACAAAAAGAAATAGTAATATAAAATGTTGACGTGGCTTAACCGTGATCACAAAAACAAAAGGGCACGGAGAGGGTACCAAAATTGGAGCGCAGACAATCCAAGTCCGTTTTCTCTTCCATTATTTTCTTTTAATTTGGATTTTGAGTTTCGTCAGATTGGATTGAACTTTATGATGGTCTACTAGAGAGAGAGAGACTGGTGTGTGCGCTATAATTTATGGACAGAACAAGATTAAAGTTATAAGTGATTACAAATAATATTAATACTCTAAGCTACAGTTAGAGGAAGAGTTGACCTTGGGATGCATTACGTTGAAGAAAAATACTTCGTCTGTTGGGACAATCCATCACTTACATTAAAACCACATATGATGAGTTCTCTGGTATAACTGTATAAGTGGACCAATTACAGTGAAATAATCGGATATCCAAAGCACCTCTGTGAAATGAAATGGGATTTAGGGTGCATGTTGATCGTTTACTTTTTTCTACAAATTATCTATCATGAATTAATAAAATTATGGAAAGAGTAATTTAAATTTAAATGCAAATGAAAAACACATCGTTATAGCTATTTGGCTAGATACAGGTGTACAATCTTCAGTTTTTGATAATTAAGTAACGTGTCTATGCATATGGAATATAAAACCATATCTTAGGAGTTAGGAATGTGGAGCAAGTATATCTATTTAATAGAGCAAGTATATCTATTTAAGTAACGTGTCTAGATAAGGATATGATCTAATTAAAAAATTAGCGACTAGCATCTCTTGGGCATGAATCATATTGCCTCGTTATTGTCCCCAACCACAACGTGTCTTCATGATTACCACCTATGGTCTAAAATATTCATAATATCTCGATATTTTTATCGAAAATTCCTTGTTTTTAGAGTACCGATATTTTCGATATCATCGATATTTTAAACCTTGCTAAATCACTCATGTATCTTACCATGCAATGTATAAAGTATAAAATATTGTACTAATTCATTATATATAAATGATTATGGTGTGTTTAAACTTCTTTCATTAATTACTACATATTTTCTATACTCACAATATTTGTCAGCTCGCTATATAATCAACTTAAATCAATTATATCTATCATGCAATGCATTTCCTTCCATTTTTTTGTGATAAACTAATAGATAATTGACTAAATAAACATCCTGCAAAGTTTCAATAAAAATTTCCAAGTTTTTTTTACAATTTCCGTGGTTTTTATTCAATTTTTACCGATATCGATAACATCCCGATATTTCCATCGAAATTTCCGTGTTTTTGGACTACCGATATTTTCGATATCATCGATATTTTATACCTTGTTACCACCTCATATACGCATGACATATTATATATAAATATATATGTATATATGTTATGGCCTATATTTAATAGGAGTTGTGATTTTCACACATCCTTAACTTTTCTCACACCCTCCCTATTTTTTAGTACTTAATTGGTATCCTACTATTTAATCTTCCATATATACCCCTCCCTATTTAATCTTTCATTAATTACCATAAAAAAGTATGAAGGGTATATATGGAAGATTAAATAGTAAGATACCAATTAACTATTAAGAAATAGGGAGGGGTGTGAGAAAAGTAATTAAGGGTGTGTGAAAATTACAACCCTTTAATATAGAGGTGTGGTAAAGGGAAGAGAGAAGTATGGAGAATAGACTTGAGGAAATTGTGTCTTAATTTCCTAGTCCTTGTGTCTTTATTTATAGTAATAAAGATGAGAGAAACTTGCTCTCCAAGTAATACAAAGTATATTAGGAAAGATCTTCTAGATACCAAAGGATTCCTATTTTATCTCTACTTAGGATTTACACAATGACATATGGAGAAATTAGATTCTCATCCTTCATTTTGCTACTCCATTGATTAAAATCCTATTCATTTTCAATTTTTTATCAAGGTCCTTAGGTATTAATAACATAATTAATTATTTCAATAATATTTTTTTTATTTCTAAATATATTCATTTAATGTTAAAAATGTTACAATTAGTATATTTATATTTATGACTAAATTTTTTATCATATATTTTCAGTTTTAGTTTGTACCCATTTTTAATTTGTAATTCTTTTTTAATTTGTACCAATTTTCTTTTCAGTTTTAATTTGTACCCATATATTAATTTCTTTTTGTGCCCATATTTTTTAAAGTTTATTTGTATTTGTACCCATATTTTTTTTATTTGTACTTTTTATTTTGCTAAATGTACCCATGCTAATTATATGCACCCCTTCATGTAAAACTTTGTAATCTTAAAATGTACTCATTCTTAAATATACCAATTTGTTATATGTAAAATGTACCATTTTTTTTCTAATCAATTTTTAAACTTATATAGGTGTAGACATCGAAATTTCGGTAAATAAATGTTGACCGATAAATCAAAGTGTCAACGCTCATGTATTACATAAATTTTACACGTAGCGTGTGACTCAACGAAAATTGAAATGAGTTGGAAAAGTCATCAAATAGGACACATGTCAACACCTTGCAGAAACAACTTATTTCATCTGGAATATTATATTCAAAATTAGGCCTTGGAAAATTCTATAAATACAAGCCCATTTCATTCATTTAAAGGAACCAATTCATATTACACCTTGAAGCTCTGAAGCTCTGAAACTCCGAAGCTTTCAAGCATCCAGGTTCCCGAAGAATCAAGAAAACCTTCTTCGTTCTTCGTTCATCGTTCTTCCAAGATCAAGCCCCGACGGCCCTTTGGATCAACAATCATCCACCTTTAAGCCCAAGCCTCAACGGCCCCTTGAAGAAAGCGTTCATCGTTCATCGTTCATCAACTGTTCATCCTCAAGGATCAAGCCCCAACGGCCCCTTTGGATCAACAACATCAACGAATCCGCTCATCCGCTGTTCATCAAGCCCAAGCCTCGACGGCCCTTGAAGAAAGCGTTCATCGTTCATCACTGTTCTTTAAGATCAAGCCCAAAAGCCCTCGAAGATCCGTTCAAGCCCAAAAGCTCTCGAAGATCCGTTCGTGACTGTTCTTCGAGTTCAAGCCCAAAAGCCCTCGGAAATCCGTTCATCACTGTTCTTCAAGATCAAGCCCAAAAGCCCATAAAGATCCGTCAATCACCATTCTTCAAGATCAAGCCCAAAAGCCCTTGAAGATCCGTTCATCCTCGTTCATCCAAGATCAAGCCTCGACGGCCCTTTGGATCAATCGCACATCCCACAAATCAACACCTTACGGAGATCGAATCAGAGGATCAAAATAGAGAGAGATTGTAACCCAAAATCATCAAATACATAATATTTGTTCGTGCACGTTCGTTCTTGTCTCTTTCGTTTCAGGAATTTTCCGTGTTCACAAATTGGCACGCCCAGTGGGACAATCTCTACCTCTCATATCTTTCTCCGTTCAAGGAATCCAAGCACACCTCAAAGCCAATGGCATCAAGCAAGGGACAAGCCGTTCTTGCAACCACTGAGGGAAGGATCTTAAGCACTTCTGCCGCAAATGGACGATCCATCGGCGCCACAGCCTTTCCTCAACATGCCACTTCAAAATTGGTGCCGCTAAAAGAGCAAGGGAAGCATCCAAGATGTGAGTCTGTCATCAACCTGACCTCGCTGGGGGCACCGAAGCATGATGTTGAGGCACACAAGATGACATCCCAAGCAGCCAACGACGTTCTTCATCAGCATCCTGGATGTCTAAAGGAAAGTCACGTCTATTGGTCGCACAAGTCATGACTATTGGCGTTATCTCCGTTGAAGAACAACTGGCTCAAATGAATGAAGCGATTGCAAGGCTAACCCGAACTGTGGAAGAAAAAGACTTGCAAATTGCAGCACTCGTCAATCGACTAGAGGCGCAGGACGGCGATAAACCCGACCCAGAGAATGATCCACTAAAGAGAAGAGAGGACGAAGAAGATGAGCCTCAGGTGGAGAAAAACGGTGCAAAGCCGGAGCCAGACCAAGCAGCGGCACTCATGGGATCTCTTTCTATCCAGCAGCTGCAGGAGATGATCACCAACACCATCAAGGCACAGTACGAAGGGAGCTCACATACCTCCTTGTTCTACTCGAAGCCCTACTCCAAGAAGATTGATGCCCTGAAGATGCCAAGGGGTTATCAACCACCAAAGTTCATGCAATTTGATGGGAAAGGAAACCCGAAACAGCACGTGGCCCATTTTGTTGAAACTTGCAACAACGCGGGGACCGAAGGGGACTACCTTGCCAAGCAGTTTGTGCGCTCGCTGAAAGGAAACGCCTTTGAGTGGTACACGAACCTAGAGCCTAAGTCCATCAACAGCTGGGATCAATTAGAGCGGGAATTCCTCAACCGCTTCTATAGCACCCGCC
>VIEB01000253.1:530793-573736 GCA_006547085.1 Malus baccata
GTTAAAGAAAGAAGAGGTCGGACAAATCGAGATCTTAGAAGTGCAAGAAGGTACAAGCAAAAAATTCAAGTGTGCTTTGAAATGAACTGCCTGCCTCTATAAAAGATCAGCACTCGACGGGATTTCAGAGATCGAAGAGGCGAGCTCAGGATTCGAAGAGGCCATTCAAAAATCGAAGAGGCAAGCTCAGAAATCGGAGAAGCATCTTGCTTTTCCAGACGCGTCGGCACCCGTCACACGCAAACTCAGCTTTGCGAAAATCACGGGTAATTTGTCGAAGCGCCAATCCCAGATATCGAAGAGGCGCCAGTCTTTTTCAGCCGCGTCATCACCTGTCATATGCACACTCAACTTTGCGCAAATCACGGGCAATTTGTCGAAGATTTTCGGTGAAGGAGAAAGCACGTGAAAGTTTACTGTTCAATCAAGCGTTAGTTGCCGACACGAGTGAAAGAATAGTACCTCTACAGGTATTAAGGGACCTCCTATAACTGTCCACCTTCACCTTCCATAGCAAGGCAGACATACAGAGTCTTTCTTCATCTCCAAAGATGCTTTCTCAACGAAGGCTCTCGAGTCATTTAGTGTTCCTTATTCCTTGGGGTACCTCAGCAAACAAATGACACCAAAACAAAAGTATCTCATATCACTAGGGTAGAAAGCAAGAGTATCTCATATCATGCGTTCTCCCTGTCGTTTCCTTTGTCCTTGCTTCTACCTACAAAGACAAGGATAAAGAAAACAATATGCCGGAACTTCCACTCAAACTCGGGTAAGGAACCGACTGCTTGGAACCCTTCCCTGATTGCATGCCTAGCACTGCTCTCGAGTACTCGTCTCCCACTGCTGCTGTACTTACAAAGAAGCTACCACACCTGCTTGGAGAACAGATAAGGCAAGTGAAAATGATACCTTGCAGCATGTGGAGACAACGTGCTGAAGAAACAAGCAGAGAAGAATGCGGCCTGCACAGTCAACTCAGCAGAAGGAGTCCGAACTGAGGAACTCGAGAAGATGCCACATCTGCCTGAGGAACAGATAAAGGAAATGAAGATGATACCTTGAAGCATGTGGAGACAAGTGCAACCAAGCACGTGCTGATTCATCCGCTACTTCTTCAAAAGCAAAAGTATCTCATATCATCAGGGTGCAATCACTCTGGACGATGGACTCGTTTTGACCCTCAAATTCTTGGGCCGACTTACTAGGCGTTGTGGGCTGCATATGCCGTTTCACCACCCTTGAATCAAATCCTTAAAGATCAAGTCCCTAACTGGAAGAAGAGCCCGTCAATCTTGAAGATCATACCGTTGACCAAACTGCTCAGGTGTGAATTAGAAAGATTGAACAGAGCAATAAGTCGTCACCTTCACCTCGTGCCTGCTTGCCATGTGTTCGAGTCAACCTTCAAGAATCAAGCCTCAACGGCCCTTGAAGAAGCTTCCAGCCAAATTCAAAATCAAGCCTTGACGGCCCTGGAAGAAATCACAAGTCCGATTCAAGATCAAGTGTCTACCACTCTTGAATCAAAACCTAGTTCAAGAATAAGCTGTGGAAAGTCAACAAGCGCAACAAAATACGTGCCGATTCACCCACTACCAAAGCCAAAAGATCATCTACCACATGAAGCTCATTGTGGTCCAATTTCAACCTTCAAGATCAAGCCTCAACGGCCCTTGAAGAAATCTCAAACCCAATTCAAGATCAAGCCTCAACGGCCCTTGAAGAAATCTCAAGCAAAGTTCAAGAACAAGCCTCGACGGCCCTTGAAGAAATCTCCAGCCCAATTCAAAGATCAAGCCTCGACGACCTTTGGATCGACATCTACAGTAAGGGACTTCAAAACGCATCTCCTACACGTGACAAGCACATGTACACGACGCGACTTGAAGTGGGGGCATTTGTAGACATCGAAATTTCGATAAATAAATGTTGGCCGATAAATCAAAGTGTCAACGCTCATGTATTACATAAATTTTACACGTTGCGTGTGACTCGACGAAAATTGAAATGAGTTGGAAAAGTCATCAAATAAGACACGTGTCAACACCTGGCAGAAACGACTTATTTCATCTGCGATATTATATTCAAAATTAGGCCTTGGAAAATTCTATAAATACAAGCCTATTTCATTCATTTAAGGGGATGAATTCATATTACACCTTGAAGCTCTGAAGCTCTGAAACTCCGAAGCTTTCAAGCATCCAGGTTCCCGAAGAATCAAGAAAGCTCTCTTCGTTCTTCGTTCTTCGTTCATCCCAAGATCAAGCCCCGACGGCCCTTTGGATCAACAATCATCCACCTTCAATCCCAAGCCTCAACGGCCCCTTGAAGAAAGCGTTCATCGTTCATCGTTCATCGTTCATCAACTGTTCATCCTCAAGGATCAAGCCCCAACGGCCCCTTTGGATCGACAACATCAACGAATCCGCTCATCCGCTGTTCATCAAGCCCAAGCCTCGACGGCCCTTGAAGAAAGCGTTCATCGTTCATCACTGTTCTTCGAGATCAAGCCCAAAAGCCCTCGAAGATCCGTTCAAGCCCAAAAGCTCTCGAAGATCCGTTCGTCACTGTTCTTCGAGTTCAAGCCCAAAAGCCCTCGGAAATTCGTTCATCACTGTTCTTCAAGATCAAGCCCAAAAGCCCCTAAAGATCCGTCAATCACCATTCTTCAAGATCAAGTCCAAAAGCCCTTGAAGATCCGTTCATCCTCGTTCATCCAAGATCAAGCCTCGACGGCCCTTTGGATCAATCGCACATCCCACAAATCAACACCTTACGGAGATCGAATCAGAGGATCAAAATAGAGAGAGATTGTAACCCAAAATCATCAAATACATAATATTTGTTCGTGCACGTTCGTTCTTGTCTCTTTCGTTTCAGGAATTTTCCGTGTTCACAATAGGTACATTCTTTTTTCTTTGATTTTAAAATGTATACATGTCAAGTATAATCGAAGAAATTTATTAATGTTATTAAGCCTAATATCTTTTTTTATTTATTTATTTTTTTTGTGAATTTGAAGAATGTACCCATGTTTTGATGCAATCAATTTTTTTGTTAATTTTGATGAATGTACCCATGTTTATACACACACACACACACATACACACACACACAATAGTATATTTATATTTTAATATTTTTAATCCCACAAATTATGGTTTTTTTTATTTAAAATCTCATTTATATAAACAACTAAATTTTTTAATTTTTAATTTAAAAAATATAGTAACGTACATAGAAATAAATTATCACATTAATTTCAGGGACCTCAATCAAAAATTAAAAACCAACAAAGTTTTAATCAAAGAATATTCATAACCAAGAATATTCATAACCAAGGACCGCATCCAAAATCTCCCATCCAAAATCTCCCTTGAGTGTGCAAATACTCAAGTAGATGGCGCATCAGGCAAAAGTAGAAGCAGTTGATGAAGTCGTCTCGTCTAGTTGGCACAAGTAGCGAATTCGAGTCTCAAAACGAATGGAAGAATGCCTGGGTGGTAAAACTCACAAAACCCAAGGTGGGACAAAAGCTCATAGTCAAAAGAGAAAAGTGAGAAGTTGCATTAAGTCAAAATCTATACGTATTCTGAATGCAAGTAGAAGAGCTCACAAGGGTATGACCAGCCCAGAATTAGTGTCTCGTTAAAACCTAGTTAGGTAACAAAAACCCAGTGGGAAAAATGCTCCTAATCGTAGGGAAAAATAGTACATTAAGATCAAGTGAGTATACTTTTGGATACTCCCACTGAGTTTGACAAAACTTCCAAATGAAACAACAAGCATCGCAAATGAGAAAGTTACGCATACCAATTCCTTGGACAAGTTTCTGGAAGGGTAGACTTCAGCAATGACTCTGTGTAGATGTTGGCAAGGTTGTCTGGGGTTGGACTGCTTAACTCCAATCTTCTAATACTCATACTGATGTAGACACAATATGCTTGGTGTTGACTTGTTGGATGTATCATGATCTGGTCGATACATACAGTGTTGTATTCATGGATCGTTGTTAGGACTCAACGATGGGTGAAAAACGCATGAATTTGAATATGCTCAACAAGAGTTCTCAACCATATCTCTCACGTGATGAGACATAATGAGTCTTAGAATGATTCAAAGGTTTAGCAACAAAAAGGTCTATCTGGTTGACCTCCAAGATATTGCGGTGTTCCTTTATGGTAAATACTTAACCACTCGGGAATGTACCTTATGCAGTCAGACAAATGGTTTGATTCAGCAATTCCCACAAAGTAGTCATCATTCCAAAGACCAAGGGTGTGTGATATATTCTGAAAAGTATAGGGATAGATAAGCTCAAATCCGTAGTAACGGAAAAACGTCTTTAACACCAAATTGGGTGATGGCGTGTTAGGCGCAGTGCTGCTTTATGCCAAAAGATTATCAGCACATAAGATGTCCGATTCTAGTACATTTGAGCTAAGTACAACAAATGCCAATGATACTTAGATATGGCTGCCTCACGTTCCAATATGGAACCTTATGCTTCATACCCTCTGTAAAGGTCTCATTTGCATTTAGTATACAAACGATCAGGGTATACTCAGATGTAACACCTTCTGGGTCTAGTTCGAGTGGTGGACCAGAATACCATTAGAACTAGCTTAAAACTTCAGGTCGAGGTAATGTCGAGGTTTCCTAAGATCAATCATCTTAAAGTCCGACTTTAGGTGTGAGTCAGTTTTCTCAACTTTAGCAATTTCAGATTTTGTACATGCATGGACATATATCCCTACTGATCAAATATTCACTTAGACGGGTATACCACATCCACCTGGATAGTTCTGCATCCATAAAGTGAATGAATTTTAAAGAACCGAGATGGTGTTCTTGTGGTCTAGAACTATTTAAATCAGTACATGTAACTTGTAAGTCATTTGGAAACTCCATGTAGGTTCGTATTAGGATCCAGAGATACTACAACCATGTTTATAAAGCTGCAATCAATCACATGGTGTATGAGAGAAACCTTGCGTCATAAGGCGTCATATTGCACTATTTCATTCATCTCATTCATCGTGGATTCATTCTTCTAATTGACCAATCAGTTCTATGTTAACATTAATAAATGGAATGCAGTTCGTTATCGTCGCTTTTCATTTATGTCGGTAGTTACCATATAAGTGAAACATCATTTATGATAATCTCATTCCAATTCCATATCTCATCCAAACTAGTATACTGAACCAAGAACTTCAGGTCTTGGGAGTAATTCAGATTTAATCTCATGAGATGAAAAGGTTTGAGAGAGTGATCGAGGGGTGGATTTGTTCGTGTCATATTCCTCCATTTTTTGAGAAATGAATCCTCGAACCGAGTGATCTGCCACGTTGTTGGCACATGACAGATTGATTGGCTAGCCGCCAATGTACGAGGGTCGGCCACAATGTGGCGTTCCTGCTTTCAGGATTAAGGTCCATCGTACATTTGGTACATATCTTTTGCAGGCACATTTGCAGCTGATATATGTGATCTCGTCACTTTTACTAAATCAGAGGAAGTGTCTGGTTATACTTTGACGATCTAGATTATGATCAATATGAGACATAATGGGATGTCCACAATAATTCGCGTCATTCTTTTAGAAACGTTGACGTTCTTATCTCCCCCTAATGACAGGAAAATTGTTTCATAAAAGTGACAATCCGCAAAACGAGCTATAAAGAAATCGCTTGTCAAAAGTTCTTAATAGCGAATATTAGAAGGAGAATTATAACTGACATAGATTTCCATCCTTCCCTGATGACCCCTTTTTTATTTTGTACGTAAGGGCGGCGCAAATGGCATATAGACTGCACAACCAAAGACGCCCATATGTGATATATCGCATTCGTATCTGGTAACCAACTAACACACGCTTTATAAGGTTGGGTCATGACGGGCCTCATGCGAACCAACATGGTTGCTTGCAAATTGCAATATTGCATGGCCCTAAGCAAAGATTAGGAACTTTGGTACGTATGACCAATCAATCGCGCAATCATTTGAAGGCATTTAATGAATGTTTCTGATGGGTCATTCTGGGTATGAACATTGGACTAGATGTTCAACTTCAAAAAAAAAAAAAAAAAAAAAAAACCCCAACTGACATGCAATATCCATCTAAAGTTAAAGTTTTCGATGTAAATTCTCCAACTTATCAAATCAAATAAATTTGATCGGATAATCAAGGTGGTAAGCCCTGAGCTTGTTAATCTAAGCCACCAGTGTGGAGAATGCAGCTTGTGGAGAACAGCCACACGAGTGACAAACGTGTAGAAGCATCAACCAATACTATAAAGTATCTAAATGGTCCGTAGACTGGTTGAATTAGTCCACAAATATCCCTTTTGAATCCGTTGTAGAAAAGATAGAGGGTGCTAAGGTATGATACGCGTCCAAGTATGATGTCTTTATTTATGGTAAAAGAATGCCCAAAACGGCGCATCACAGATCATCCTAGATATCCCAAACATATATCCATAACGAAAATTCATTTGGAATCTTAGGCTTTTGGTCGGCCACTTAGTGGCTTAAATGGGTGTAATCCACTCGTTAAGCGTTCCATATTCTCTAGAATATGCATTTGACTTTTTCATAGGAAGTGCAATATGGTTATATGCTAAGGAATTTTACTCCATTTTTCTACATTGGTTTCAATATGGTAATAGTGCTCTCGAATATCCTTAAAACTCAAAAAGGGCATTATGCCGGAACGAGTGAGTATAAGGCTTCCCTTTATGGTAAATTTAGTATCATTGGACAATATAGGGCAGTGCCATGGCCCACAATTAGGTTGGATAAGCTTGAAAGGTTGTCAGGGGATAATTAGATATGCAGTTAGCATAGAACCAGACATCTAACTTCCTCACAAAATATACCTAAGCATGAGTTAATTGTAGTCACATGTGGTAGTTTCGTTAATTAACTCTTTATTTGAGAATAATAGTGGCATCCAAACACCAATCTTAAATCCAAGAACAAAATACATTATTCGCAAAGAAAACCAAATATAGAAGGGGATTCGGCCAATAGGGCCTTCCATGTCAAATTCCGCTCTTCCAAATGTGTTAGGTAGAGCAAAATTAGTTTCACAGATTGACTACGGGAATGGTACTCCTCAACAACATTGGTAGAAGCATTGAAAAGTGCATAACCAATGATCTATTCCGTCAAAATGGAATTAGATTTTGCAGGGTTGAGGTTCGGGAATACTATCCCTTATTCTTGAAGTTTTTAGGTGGACGAGAAAGGTTTTCTTCTAGTCAAAATTTGATTGGATATAAATTTCAGGATTGTATTTATTCATGGACGTAAAGGTTTCGATCATGTTTTGCTTCAGGCAAGAATTTATCTTTGTATGATTGGAAACGGTCCATAGTGTGTCAAACAACCATGAAGTCCTAAGCAGTAAGGTACTTCCATTTGATTTTGCTTCAGGCATAAGTCTTCGAATGAAGAACTGGTTACAATGATTTCGCAACTAGTAGTAGTCAAGCAAGGTGTCATGTTTATATCCACATAAATTAGTTTCTTGTTCGAAACTTCCAAATCAGTGAAATCGAACTTGTTAAGGTTCAACAATACGCTGAATGGCGGAAACAAGAATGTGATTGGTGTTTTAGGACATAAAATTTTCATAAACATCAAAGTTAGAACATTTAGGTTCTAAGACATGGTTTGGTTTAAACGGAGTTAAGCATAGAGAACTTTGGGTCTCAATATGAGTGTTGCTCATTAAGAAACTTCAGGTTTCGATGACACTTTTCTGAAACTTCAGGTTCAGAAGTATGAACTTTAAGTTCATAATACCTGCAAATAAACACAATATATATACAAGACAGAAATATATAAAGCAAAAGAAAACAAATATATTATAGTGGGTAGCTTCGGGACCCTTTGTGTGAAAGGTTAGGGAAACGACCCTATATATATATATACATGGAGCTTCAGGTCCAAAAATATTATTTCTAGTTTACTGGGTTGCAGGCCGGCGAGAAAAATTGGATTAACAGAACCCAGACCCAAATATGGGCTAAGAAAGAAAAAGTGAAAACCAAATCCCGATTTATAGGGTTTAGGGTTTCATATGGGCTAAGTAAATAGGCCCAAAAGAAAAACATTTTTTTTCTTTCACAAATTGGACTGTAGGTCCAACTGGAAAAAAAAAATAGTTTGAAAGCCCAAAAAAAAAAAAGAATAAGCCCAAAGCCTAGAATAGGCTGCTAGGCTGGCTACTTGATGCAGGTCTAAAAACCAAAACGGGCTATAAGGTCCTAAGCCCAAAATTGGGGCCTTTAGTTTCTAGACTCAAGTAGCAAAGGTTGTTGATTTGTAGGCCCAAAATACGGCTCCAAGTTAGGTGTAGGCTGAGAGCAATACAGACCCAAGGTCGTTGGGGTGTGAGATTCGAGCCCATCTACGATGGGTGAGGGATTTCGTCGGGAAACAATGAAGGCCGACGACGTCATAGGGGACAGCGGTGAGCATGGATCACAGAAGTCGAAGCTATTGCTGTGGAATCTAAAAAAACGAGACGGCTTAAGAGGCTCCATGAATTGCAATGGGTGTCTAAAAAAAATTCGGTGAAGTGTTTCGACCGGGAAAATCTATCTTCGTCGTTGAGATCAACGGTGGTGGACGACTTCTGGCATCACTATTTCCTTGCAATCACCAAGATTTAGTGATGAGTGCGGCTGCGGGCACAGTCATCGATTCCGTCGAGGTGTAGAGGGTTAGAGGAAGAAGACGTCGTAAACGACATCGTTCTTGCTGAGGCCAGGAGCTATGCGGCTCAACTGGGCTTGGTGCAGTCGTGGGCTGCAAGCCATGGTTTTGACACAGGCCAGCGTGAGCTTGGTGCTCAAGCACTGGGCTCCCACAAATTAGGCCCAGGCTAAAGTAGACTAGGGCATCTAGGTCCATTATGAGTTCTAGGGTTTGAACATCTTTTTTGTTTTTTCTTTCCTTTTTCTTCCTTATTCACATATATTCAATTCACATAATAGCAAAATTATAGATATAATGCATAAACAATTTATGTAGAATCTAGAATTCGTAAATCGTAAAGTTGGGTCATGCATTATGGTGAAGGTTCATGCAATCAAGGCTGAAAAAATATCGAGATAAAAACCGTTGTTTTAGAAGAACATGGATTGCGTGATGAATATTGTGAACGGGTTTGTAGGAGTTCTTTCTTCAATTTCAGCCTTCATCTTCAAGCTTGTATCACGTACGTTCAACATAAGAAGAAAAATAAATTGAATTAATAAAAGTATATGAATTCAATAAAATCAAAATTGAATCAATTAAAATAATTGAAACGCAATACTCCCCTGATTGAATACGAATAAATTCTCTTTAGCATAGCGTGAATAGTGTGCTGATAACGTGTTATGACCTATATTTAATAGAGAGGTGCAGCAAAGGGAAGAGAGAAAGATGGAGAATAGACTTGAGGAAATTGTGTCTTAATTCCCTAGTCCTTGTGCCTTTATTTATAATAATAAGGAGGAGCGAAATTTGCTCTCCAAGTAATACAAAGTATATTAGGAAAGACCTTCTAGATCCTAAAGGATTCATATTCTATCTCTACTTAGGATTTACACAATTACATATTGATAAGAACATATGTCACAACAATATATATATATATTTTTTTAGAAAATCTCGACGGTATGAAATTTTTTTATTGATATTGAAAAAAAGCTTACACTTAGTCAGGAGGGATATAAACCTAAGTCCTCATAATACAAGAAAAAATGATAAAAAAAAACATGAAAATGAGGGGGACATAAACCAAACTCCTCATAATACAAGAAAAAAGGATTAAAAAATACATGAAAATGAGGGGGAACATAAACCTCACCCTTTTAGAAACAAAAACAACAAAGATACAAGAAAAAGAGGGGGGGGACATGAAACCTAAATGTCTAAACCTGCAAAACTGAACAAGGAACATCACAAGGTTAAGAGAAAAAAAAACAAGAAAGTGAGACAAACATGTATGCCGAGATGCACATTAATTTGAAAAGCGGAAGCCATGAAAGTCAACATAGTTTGAAAACAAAACGGCACAAACCACCATCGGAGGGGAAGCATGACATACCAAAGTTGGAGAATATAAGGCCATGTTAGCAAAATTGTCCACAACTACATTTCCTTGCAATATATGTGAGAGGCATGGAAAGTCATCTTTTGAATACGGTCCAAACAAATAGACCATTGCATATGAAGAGGCCAAGGAGGATCAAAATCAGTCGATTGGAGAGCAGAAATAACACTATAAGAGTCACTTTCCAGCCAAAGACAATGTCAACCCCACTGATATGCAAACTCTACACCAATAATAATTGCTGATAATTCTGCACAGAAAGAGTTGCGATGACCAATCTCTTGGCAGAAACCACCAAGAAGCTGGCCATAGGAATCCTGAAAAACTCCTCCAAAAACAGCAAGACCAAGATTTCTTTAGACAAACCATCTGTATTATGTTTAATCTAAGGAAACCAAGAAGAAGACCAAAGCACAGGAAGAATAGTTGGCGCCTTGCGAGGGATAGGTTGGATCCCTATAAAAGAAATGATACGAACGTCAAAACCCTGAAAATAACTAGGAATAAACTTCTCACCATGAACGATCCCAAAATTGATAGACATGCAAAGACGATAAAAATAGATTGGGCGACCCTCAAAAAGTAAACTTATTTCGAGCTTTTCATATAGCCCAAATAGTAAAAAGACCGCAAAAATCCAGAGATTGTGCAACTGTTGGGAAAAAGGCTTACGTACGTAGACATCCCAAAAAATAGCCAGGGAATCTGAAAAAAGGCAAAGAGGTACCAAATTGACATGCTAACCACATCCAAAGCTGCCTAGATATCTGGCATCCGAATAAAAGATGAAAAGTAGATTTCTTATAACTATAAGTGTGTGTGTGTGTTGATAAGTTGATTATTGATTAACCATGTGTATATCATATGGCCACCGTTTTATCAGCTTATGCATTTCCCTGGCCACTTGAGGAAAGTTGGTATAATTGTTTTTTTTTTTTTTTTTTTTTTTTTTGAAATTGTAGGTATAATTGTTTAGATATCCTCTCACTTATTGATTTTAGACCCAGAATTTTCATTTTTCTTATGCTAATGTTTCCTTGTATTGATGCAACTTTTGCTCTAATTTGACAACTTCTATTGCGCTAACATTACTAAACATTTACCATAAATAAATGGTAACAAAATAGAAAACTTAAGATACCAAAATTGCCTTGCCTTCGTTTTGTTGTAGTCTTGTACGTTCTAGCATGTGCATGGACTCATGGTCAATTATCGTGAGCTGGTTTTTGAGCAATGAATTTTGTGGTCCTCTCCCATATGTATCTCAATTCCATGGGAAGAAAGGGGACCATATTAGTACAAATCCTTTTCATCAATGCTTAGAAATACGTATGGGCGTACTTACATATGTATGAATGTATGGTTCAATGAAATATTGTATGTAATCACACCTCATACAAACTATGACTCTTTTCATTAATATTAGAGCTCGTTTCAAAGTGCTTTTAAAATAGTTGAAAGCGTTTTTTGTGGAAATATCTTTGAAGCAGACCTTTATCTCCCTTCGGCTCGTTGGTCCCCTCCTTGCCCCTTCTTTACGAAGTTGAATGTCGATGCCAGTTGGGTTAAGGCTTCTAAAAATGGCTATGCTGGAGTTGTGGTTAGGAATAATGAGGGAAGTTTTGTGGCTGCAAGAAGAATGCAGATTAAAGCGCCGAATGTTGCAGCAGCGGAAGCTACTGCGATTATGTTTGGATGTGATTTGGCTATTTCGTTGAGGTTGGATAGGATTATTGTTGAGTCGGACTCGAAGGAGAATATCTTTAACTTGGTAAATGTTTCTTCATCTGGCAGTTGGGAGGCCTTCCCCATCCTAGCAAAAATTTTACGCAACTGGGGGAATTCTTTCAGGATTGCTGCTGGTTTTGGATTCCAAGATCGGCCAATATGGCGGCGCATCAGTTGGCGTCGAGGAGTATTACGAGATGTGCGGTATAACTTGGGTTAATCACCCTCCATCTTCACTGGTCCATGTTCTAAAAAAAGATGCGTTACCCTGTCATCCTTAATTTTGTTGTTCTGGTAGTGGAGGGGGCGACGCCTTAGCACTTGGTGTAGCGTCTTATGCTTATGTACCCTCCTCCTCTACTTTATGTTTGTTGCTTTCTTTGTAGCTTGCCTTTTGTGGGCTTCTTTGTATGTTTGGCTTCGGCCCTGGTTATTTGATATTTCCAGTTCTTAAAAAAAAAAAAAAAAAAAAGAGCTAGGTTTCTACGAATCATTTTGTTTTCTTTTTCGTTTTTTCCCCTAAAAAATGAACTAGGTTTTCTTAAATAATTAAATAAATTAATGTAAAAATACAATTTTTTTTTTCTCCCACTTGATTTATAGTGGTGGTTCCGTGGGTGGTTAATAGTCTTTGGCCATTATTTTGGAGGTTGACCATTATATACCCATGTTCGAATATGCCATAAGCACATTGGACTGATTGGAGTTGAGAGAATGGAGGGGTGACTTTCAGTTATCGTGTGAAAATAGTGATCTATAAGATATTTTATATTAATTATTACTTTTAGATCTAAAAGAATGAGTATCCTTTCCGGATCTTCTTTGTGATGATTCTAGATATTCTTCAATTGTGTCCGTTCATCATACATTATGCAGCCAATTTTTATTAGGTAATGTTTATATTCAATTTTAAATAAAAGAATTTACAATAATTTCTGATCACATAATATACGATAAACAGACATAATTAAAAGATCTACAGAATCCTCACAAAGAGGATCTGGAGAGAATCCTTATTCGATCCAACAATCCGATTGAAGCACTTTTTCACAAATATTATTTATGATTTGGATGGCTTGACTGTATTAATGTTCCATTCATCTTGCATTTTATAAATAAACCTTTATATATATATAATATAATAAGGAAAAATGTAGTAATTGTCTCTCAACTTTAATAAAATTAGAGCAATAGTTCTTCAACTAAAAATTCATCACAATTGATCCCTTAACTCATCAAAACGTGCAATTATGATCATTTTCATAAAATATGTTAGAATTCTGTCAAAATGAGCTATGTCGGAAGAACCATTGCTACAATCAGGTAAAAGTTGAGAAACTATTACTCCAATTAAGTTAGAGTTAAGAGACAATTTCTTCAATTGGGTTAAAGTTGGTGGACCATTGTTATAATTTTTCTCATTTGGTTTTCCATATTTGCCCTTTTATTCAGCTTCATGTGCGTGACACGTAACTCATTTTGGGGGAAGTTTAAATGGAGCTGACAAAAAGGACAATAGCTGCACGTTTTGTTGGGTTAAGGGATCAATGATTATGAATTTTTAGTTGAAGGGGCATTAGGTTAAAGTATCATTTCTACAATTTCCACTAATATAATTGACACGAAAATAATAGAATAAGCATTACAATTTGGATGAAAAGAAAACATGGTGCCTGTGCCTAATATCAGTAACCTACTCCACGACAGTGCTCAATTCTAACATAACATTGTGAAAATATGAGGGTAAAGTTCTAAATCGGTGATGGATCAAACAATATAAGAGATTATAAGAGGTTGAGTTATTCTTCTATTATCAAGTAATTTTATAGTAGAACTTCAATTTTTAATGAGCTTTTTTATGAATTTGTCCATTACCGACATAAAACTTTGTCCTTATATTCTTACAAATATCATATCAAATATGAATGCAAAACTAACATGATCGGAAGAAAATCACGCACAAGGAGCAAAAAAAATTAAAAATACAAGATTAGGGAAAATTTAATGGATACCAACAATATAGAATTGCTCTTACAAACTAGATCACGATTTTTAAACAAAAACAAACTGGTGCCTAGGTTTAATTTAGGTAAATCAAACTAATTTTGTCCTATGCTAACCCTAATCAAAATGTAATGTGGCATAGGTTTTCGTTACCACGTGGAGTTTGATTCTTTCCCATCTCCTCTTTTTATTAATAAGCAGATTATGTGAATATTCACAAGTGAGCCATGCATACATTGTCTTTTCCAATAATACAAGTGAAGTTCGGGCTGTATCATAATTTTTCCCGCACGCACGAGGGAGGGCATGCTGATATTTTCAAGTGTTGATACCAATTTTTTTAACAATAGCGTCGACACCCAATGATATATTTTAGTTTTAGGAGAAACGTTAATGATACTATCTTAAAGTGTGGCTCTTTCTGTAATATCTGTCATCTTACAGTTTAACGTTTAATTCTTGTACCAACATTATAAAATATTGTGTAAAAAACATAAGTGGCAGAGAGTCAATGGAAAATCCTACTTTTGATAGAATTTTCTTAGCATTTCTCTGGTTCCAATAGTATGTTTGTCTTTTACGTAGCCTAAAATTGAGTTCTATATATACCGCGTCATTAAGTTTAAACAAAAAATCATACGGTCAAATAGATGAAGAGCCGAAATGATACAATTTTAAAATCTCAAGATATAACGCGAAGAGAATTAAATTTAAAACGTGAAATGTTAAAGGTGTACAATATAATTGGCCGAAGATTTGATATCCCCTTATCTCTTATGAAAAAATTAAAGTTGGGCTAAAAATAGGAGGTCCATTCATCTGGACCCGATATAAGGTAATGGTCCGACCCGAATCAGCCCGTTGAAGAGTCGAGTTACGCTAAAAGGCTGCTGAGGTAATTTCGCACGTCTGATTTGCCGAAACAACGACCTCCAGACGTTGTTCGTTAAACTCCAAGCCAGAAAAAGTTAGAAACTTGGATCAGCAGAGGGAGAAAGCAATGGAGTCGCCATTCAAGGCGGAGTTACTGAAGGGAAAGGTGGCCTTGCTGACCGGAGGAGCATCAGGAATCGGGTACGAGATTTCGGTTCAGCTGGGCAAACATGGAGCTTCGGTTGCCGTCATGGGCCGTCGTAAGCATGTCATTGACTCTGCCGTCGAAGCCCTTCGTTCTCAAGGCGTTTCTGTAATTTTCTCACTCTTTAATTTAACACCCATTTTTTAACTGTAATTTGCTCCAATTGTCGTATATCTGGGTATCTATCAGTATCTTGTGTTTGTGTTGTTTTCTTTGCTGTTGATTTTGTTTTATGGCCTTCGTTCAGTGATGCTTGTTTTCTGTTTGGTTGCTGAGAAAATTTAGTATAAAAAGAAAATTTATTTCATCTGTTTGCTGTGTTTTCTGATCAAATATGTAACTGTGTGTGCAAGAAACATGTATATTCCCCAAATTCTCTAGTCAGAGTAGTTATTCTGTTAAATTTGAGACGGGCTGCAGTCCATCACTGATCACATCGATGCAATTAGAAGTGAAACCATTTGATGTAAGTTGTGATTTATATTGTAAGATAACGTGATTTATTTTGTAAGATGACTGAGATTTTTTGCTCTATTCAACCTGCTCCCCCACGTCGGACCACTTTGAGTTGGGCAGACGTGGAGCTACATCAATCATGTTTGTAAGTGAACCCCATTGATTTGGACCCAGATTTGAAAACACGCACTGGTACCACGTTAAAGTTTTAGAGAGGTGGGCCGTGATCTACCACTAATAGCATCGACATTGTATCCCCACTTAATCACTCATGCAATAAATAGATGTGGGGTTTTTATGTAGAGGGCGTCGATTCAATTATAAGTGAAACATTTTGATATAAGTTGTGATTTATTTTTTAAGATGGCCGATGTCGGACTTTTGACTTTATTCAACAGAAAATGCCGAATGCTTATGTTTAGCTTCTAACTATTTGCTTTACTGATTATCTGCAGTGATAAATTTAAGGAAAACTAATGAAAAAGGCTTGAAAACTTTGAGTTTTAATGATAAAGACAAAATAAAGGGTAAAGTGAATAGTACCAGGATTGACTTTTTAGTGTAAAAATGTGGTTTTTCGTTAAAATAAACAGTACCGGAGCTTTTCGTTAAAGTTCCCATAAATTTAACATTCCTTACATTATATTGATTCCAATGTGCAAATTGCTCAAGTGTTTGCTGAGATATTGGGATTGTTGTATTTGTTGCTTGCAGGCTATCGGATTTGAGGGCGACGTGCGAAAAAGAGACGATGCAGCTCGAGTTTTGGAATCGACAGTGAAGCATTTTGGTAGGCTTGACATCCTTGTGAATGCTGCAGCCGGAAATTTCCTTGTCCCGTCCGAGGATCTATCCCCGAACGGGTTTCGAACAGGTTGAATCTCTACGAGCATAAAAAACATAGCTAGTTTAGTTTTACTCCTGTTGAATAGCTCTTAGACTGTTAAAACGGATTCTTATTCCGTAAATTGGTTCCTGCAGTTATAGACATAGACGCCGTTGGCACCTTCACGATGTGTCACGAAGCGCTCAAGTATCTTAAGAAAGGGGCATCAGGGAAGAACTCGGCTGCTGGTGGATCGATAATAAACATAAGCGCGACGTTGCACTACACAGCTACTTGGTATCAGATTCATGTATCTGCAGCAAAGGTTTGCTGAGTAACCGAAACCTTTGCTATATCTTCGCTCCCGTGTGCGTACTTTTGATCAGTCTGTGACCGTCCTGATTGATTCGGGTTCCTCTATGTTACCAGGCAGCCGTCGACAGCATTACGAGAAGCTTGGCGTTAGAGTGGGGCACAGACTACGATATTAGAGTGAATGGTATCGCACCAGGACCTATCGAAGACACTGCCGGTTTCAGTAAACTTTTACCTCAGGAGATGCTGAGCAAACCCAAAGAGCAGATTCTTGTATCCAAACTGGGGAAGAAATGGGATATTGCTATGGCCGCTCTATATCTTTCATCCGATGCAGGTTCGAAATTCATCTCCTTCGTTGAATTATCTGTTTCGAAAATAATCAGTCGATGCTAGGGTTCTTTCGGATTTCTCACTTGTGTGGGGACATGATGTTATTAATTTGTTTGGTGCTTGAAGGAAAATACATCAACGGAACAACGTTGGTTGTAGACGGGGGAGAGTGGCTGACCAAACCGGCGTATTTTCCGAAGGAGGCAGTGAAGCAACTTTCCCGAGCTGTGGAGCGAAGGTCTAGAGACAAACCAGTTGGTGTTGCTAAGAGCAAGCTTTAAACAGTCCCATTTCGCGAGCCATATTTTCGATAAACATCAGAATAAATTCATTGCCAAAGTGAATTCCCTGTGGAGAACTTGGAAAGATTCATGGCCACAACTTATAAATGTAACATTAGTTATAAGCAGGTGCCAATCAAACAGTAGAGATCGAAGAGAAGAACAAACTTGATCATGTAATAATATTTATTTGGGAGGCTGGATTATTGATATGCTGATATCTCTTTGTAATCGGAAAATTTATATGATTTGCCAACAAATTCTTCAAATTTAATGTAGGTTAAGATAACCCTAAGCACAATTTCCTAAAACAAAGATTAAAAAGTTCTACATTCCCGCGTTCTTATGGAACTCAAATCTTGATAAGCAAGAAGCATAAGTTGCAAATGTTAGATGGTATGTATCCACAAAGATTTCGACATATAAATGATCTTGCACGCACTCCTCGATCTGTTGGTCTGTTTTTTGCTTACATTTGCGGAATTGAACCTAGACCTATCCTAACTAACCGATTATAGCTAACCTCTAAGGCTTCATCATAAAGCAAACCAAACCGAAAAGTAGAGATCTCGAATTATGGAAACTATTTGAAAAAGAATCAAATGGAATCAAGATCCACCAGATGGTTTAAGGAAATGTTGACAATGATGAATTATCCCCAGGAGACATGCGTTACCTAAAGAATACTCCACCTCGGAGCCCACGACTCCCTTTTGGTAAAACACTAGTTTTCGTAAACAGAAAACATAAGCCATTCATAATCACTTGCACTCAATAAGTTTCTTCCATCTAGAAGCTTAAATTATGGAAATAAACCTACCCGTAAAGGTCTACAAGCTTACTTTACTTGGTGATTATAAACATATCAGATCAAAACCTGTAACTCTACAGACCTGGAGGTTTGATATATCGAACCTCCATAAGAGATCGCAATAGCCAATGTGTTCTGGTCCTATATATAACTTACAAGTCTCGCCATTTATCAATTTAGCGGTCCAACCGAACCAATAACGCTACTGTATAGTCAAGTGGCAATAGATATAGACTTAATTTTAGCTGTCTATGTCCGTACAATAAACAGAGATACAGATCTTTTGAATATTGGACTAAACTTCAACTAATAAATAATGCTAACCAGAATGCAAACTACTCAGAGAACTGGCTCCTTCTGTTAAGATGATATTAACGTCTTTGACTTCGGTTCATATTTATATTTTTCTAAACAACCTGAAGGTTTTCCAATCAGGTAAACACAACCTCACCCCTAGTTCATGGCAAAGGAACCAAATACAAGATAGGTAACATCACAAGATAAAGCAAACTTCATTGGCTCTAACAGTTGACTTTACTGATGAATGTTAACAATCGAATTTGGATATCGAAGTTTAGAATTAATCCGTTGACATATAACAATGTGCAATTACATAAGAAAGCATTCATCACAACGCGGTAAGTATAATTCCCGGCAAACTAAAGCAATTAGACTCGAAAACTAGCTCAAATGTTTATTAAGTAAAACAAAATTAACAAGCATGTATAGGTAACCAACAAAGACTAAACTCAATTCCACAAAAGTCGTTTTTCTTATCTGTCTTTTGTTTTTTCTTTACAAGCATTTAGTACAGAGAAACTTACACATTCAATTCAAGCAATCTTGTTCCTTTCCCATCAGACATCCAAGTTTTCCATCTGAACGTTGCTCTTGAGAGGCACATACTCTCCGAGATACCCACCCAGATGATCGTGCAGAGCGCCCTTGTCAATCCCCTGGTGATGGTAGCTTTTGCAGACGTAGTAAAACACACTCTGCAATAGCAATCCAACCAAATTCACAATCACCAGGACACACACCAAAAACCCACCAACCACAATCCTCACAAAAACCCCGTAATCCTCCCCGCCGTGCACCACCACGGACCCGAAAACCGCACTGATAACCCCGCAGATGGTCAAGTACCCGAAAACGAGCACGAAGGCCATCCCAACCTTCCCCTTGAGCAGCTCATAGCTCTTCTTCATGGCGGCGAACCCGTAGATGGGCTCGAGCACGGAGACCACGCTGGCCAAGTGCCAGAGCGCGGTGATGTAGACATGGACGACCAAGAAGAGGAGGAAGACGACGATGCCCGAGAAGAGGAGCAGAAAGGAATTCTGGGTATCGATGGCTACGATGAGGAGGACGAGGAAGCCGACGAAGACGAGATTGTAGCAGAACATGAGTAGGGAGACCCAGAGGAAAGTGATGAAGAGGCGCTTGAAGACTTTTGGGATTGCAGAGAGGGTGTTGGAGAAAGAGACGGGCTTGGAGGTGTAGAGGGAGGCGGCGGTGAAGACGACGGCGGCGGTGGAGAGGAGGGAGAAGGCGAAGAGGAAGATGAGGTAGCAGAATTGGAAGAGGAGGAGGAGGGTCCATTCTTGGTGGAGCTGGGCGGGGTCGGTGGATGGGCCTTGGAGCTGGTTGAGGAGAGGGTGGGTGAAGAGGGAGTGGGCGAGGATGGCGAAGGAGAGAGGGAAGATTAGGGTTAGGGTTATGAGGTAGAAGGTTTTGGGCGACTGTTTGGGGATGGAGGTGGATTCTCTGAGGATGTCAGGGATGGTGAGAAATTGGAGCTCCTCTGGGGCCAGATCCATTTGGATTTGGAAGGTCTGTTTGGATGAAAAGAAAAGAAAAGTCGGGTTTTTGATTGATGGGGTGTTTGAGTTTTAGAGAGAGAGAGAGAGAGAGAGAGAGATAGGAGGTTGAGAGATTGGGGAAGAAAACAGGAAGGAGGAAGAAGAAGATGGTGGGGGAAAAAGTGGTCATTATTTTATCTAAATGTTGATGTGGATACGTGCAAAGTAATAAGCTTATGTGGCATGTCGGTGATGCATACGAACTTAGATCCGTTCCAAACCTTAATGTCCAGAACCTTAGTGTGAGTTTGATCTTTATCGGTCTCATTCTCCCTAACAACTAATAATTTAGCCGACTAACTCTATTGTTTGTGAAAAAAAAAATCGACTACCAGTCTCATGTCCTAGTTTTAGTATTCTTGTATTTGCGTTAAGCAAATTGATTAACGTTGTGTGTTCAATATCTTTGTACTAGGTTCTAAATATTCTGTAAATTAGAGGGTTATAGATTCAAGTCCAACCATGCGTTTTTTAAGAACTCAATCAATGTAGTTATAACCCAATTATCTTGTTCAATTCAGATCTAATTTGTTTTACGTTCATGGAAAGATGATATATGGCTATATGCAAGATATTATTCAATTTGAAAAATCGTTTAGTCATCATGGACGTAGGCACGTTAATCACGTATTTTTTAAGAACTCAATCAATGTTATTGAAACCGGTCATTTTCTTTACGTTTATGGAAAGATGATATATGCAAGATATTATTCAATTTGAAAAATCGTTAACGTAGGCACGTTAAACACACTTAGAATGCCAAAAACGAGAGAAAAGATCACCCTTAGTCTTCCGAGCCCTGATCTACGGCCTCCTCCGGGTAAGGGGTGTCCATCATGAAGAAATCATCGACACGCTTTATAAAAAATGCACACAGCACCATAACAACCAACGTGGCCGACACTATGAAAGCTACAAGCACTCGCTGCGCCGCCGTAGTTGAAGGTAGCGAGCTGGTTTAAGTCTCTATTTTATCTTTGGTTTTTAAGAGGAGATTTTTATTTTTATTTTAAATAGAGATTAGTTGTGGGGTCTACACCATTTCGAATTTTAACGTTCCAAACTGTTTATTTTACAAGTTGGTCCACAATAGATCATCCTTGCAAAATATTGATCAAAACGGAAATATTTGAGATATCTAATTGAGTTCAAAGAAAATGAAGAATACTTGTTCTATAATGAACAATGAAATTTCATTGTGATAATTAAATAGACAAATGATTTCGGATTAAATTTATTTTTTCAACGATGATCAATAAATCCAAATTTACAAAATAATACAAAATAGATGATTCAAATCGTTAAAATTCGACGTGAAGTATGCCTTATAACTAGTTCCTATTTTTAACCAAAAAATAGAGATCCTTTGGATAAAGGGTCTGATATAATGGCGCGCAAGAGCCTTGGGTTTCTGAAATGCACTTTATTACCAGATTGAGAACCCTATCATGTTTACAGACTGTTGACAAAATTACATCTACGGTTCATGTCAAATTTGGTTGTCTCTTCATTTCCCTCTTGCAATTGACATGTTAAGTACCGCGTGCTACTATTCCGAACAAGTCAAAATTTGTGCTCTGGAAGGCATGTCGACATCCTCCCTACTACTGTAAATCTATGTAAGAAGTGTATGGTGATGGACATTGCTTGTATTTTTTGCAGTTCCCCCTCAGAGTTGCCCCTGACATTTCTATAGAGGGATAACGCTAAGAAGACTACATTTGCATACTACATGATATGTCATCAATAGGAATGAACACGTTTATCACCGCTTAAATAATAAACCAATCATCAACTTTCATATGCTTTAGTTTTCAAAATTAAATCTCTCTAACATTACCCTTTCATGGGGTATCCTTCATTAAAGCTGTGCTCTATGCCTCCTTACTACTTTTTTCATTTTTTAGGTGAAATGGTTAATGAGAAAACAGAAAATCAAGCTTCACATGAACTCTCTTTTTGTTTAATACATATGAATGGTTAAACGATTTGCAAATGGAATATTTCTGCAAATATATTTCTTTAGATGATGCTAGAAAATCTAAATAATTAACAAACTGCTAAGATAAGTAATAAAACCATTAACTCTGGAAATTCGGATACCACCCTTACATCCAAGTTTAAATCCAAATTAATTATTCCTTCAAAATGTTTATCAACTTTGCGAGAAAAGAAAGTAGTGTTTATAAAGGCTGATGAGACGCTACTTGCAGTATCTGAGGATTTTCCTTTAATTCTATGTTGCAAACAAGTAACAAACGATATGGATGCTCAAGGTAACAAGAATAGAACGTATTATTATGGGTTTCTTCCAAGTGCTAGGCTTTGACAAGACGTCCTGTGTCTCTGTGTGCAATATTTTTGTAGAAGTATCGTCTTCCAAGGCTTGGACTGGTATTGTTGAAATGAAGCGTTTTTCTTCGTCGAGTTCATCCCAGAGGTACACCAAAATCGCTGCAAATTCAGAAGCTCAAAGTAAGTGTTTTTAATCAACTGGATCTTCTTTCAACTGTAATCAAATGTTATCAACACTTCAATACATATATTATAATGTCCTTTTTATGCGTTTTTTTTTTTTTATGTTTTATGAAGAACGAGTGCAAAATTATTATTTTTTAGAGTAGCTAGCCACTGACAGTTGCCTTTGGTGAAATACAATTTGGTTAATGTAATTATAATTGAAAAATTAAAAAAAATTACGCATGATCCCTGCAATGAAGACATGATAATAACCATCTTAGAATGCTACTCTTACCGTATTTTTCATATCATATTTGCATGAAAACATGATAAGTGTAGTATTACGGTAACCATGTTAGCTAGCCTCAGTTGTACTTACACAATGAGTGGATAAGAAAGCCTATTGGTGGCTAATGAGGGAAAAACATATCAGTGGCTAAAATAAGTCCTTGTCACTAATAGAGATCTTACACACACCTCATTTTATGCAGTTAATGTTATTTTCTATTTTCAAGTTTTCTTGATGAAAATTTGACGTGTAAATGTAAGAACGATGGATGAAAGTATATAAAAAATGTAAAAAATAAAATAAATTATAATTGATCACTATATATCACAAACATAAAAGAGTATACGTACCGAAGATGGTAAGTTCAGCCCAGGGTCTGTAACCCTCGAAATGATCGGAGTCATAAAACTCAACCATAAGACACGTGAAAATCATATGGATCAGTACTATAATTTTCCGCACAAAGGACATCTTTGGGTGATTGAACAAGTCATCAAAGTCTTTCAAGATCCTTGTCGTCGGCTTCAAAGCATTGACATTCTTGGTCGACATGAGTCCTAGGATCCGAAACAACATCAACCATACGAGATTAAAAAGAAGAAGGGGCACTGCCACCTTTTCCATCATGCTTTTCCATCATGCTTATGGAACATGCCATACAACTTGCAAGGAATGGATGAATGATGGAAGAGGGCAAGAATGTACCTATTCTGGATGAAGGTAAGGATGTATATATGTGTGTGTGTGTGTCTGCATGCGCGTGTGTGCGCATGGGATTGTAATTGGACTTTTGATTCAAGGCCGTGTATATTGTTCATAAATGGTTGATTTTGGGCATCTTCAAATCAATAAAGGGTAGGCATTCATGCGTATCTTGTGCTTTAACTCTTCACATGTTTTTTTATGGCATGCTTTTTTACTTGGAACAAGAAAAGTCATGAACTGGGGAATGGAAATGGATTAATAAATCTAATCCTAGTGCGTTCAAGTAATGAGAAACATATGAATACCGTGTGGTGGTAAACACAAAGAACTTCATGAATGAGAATAATTTCATGACGTTATTCTGTATAATACTTGCATCCATCCAAGCTGACGAATGAGTCCTTAAATATCACATAAATGCTAGATTTTGGAGAGACCATGAAAACTTAAGCGTGATTTGTGATGATCAATAAAGGTGTGCATCCCAATTTGATTTGTGAATCTTTATATCGGTTTTAATTTTTAATTATCCCTCAGGTGTATGTATATATACACACACACATTCACAAAATGGAGAACTGAAGGACATCCTCCTTGCCTCCAATATTCTTAAAGGCTTCTGTTTGTCAAATTAAAAGAATCAAAACACACAATGTCGGCAGTATCAGATATAATTACATGGTTCACTAGTCTCATATTGTTAGAGATGATTCTGATACGTGTAGTCAAGTTTGGTAATCGGTCAACTGACCCTGTGGTTAAGGTGTTGATGATGGGATTAGATGATTTCTTTTGCTCACATAAGCACGTTGTCGTGAAGACCATTTTAGCAACTGAGGGATTTGTGTTTTTCGTTACAACGATTGTGAAAGCTATGATCCATGGGGTTGACAACAGGATGGTTTATGACAACCTTATTATACTTATGCTCTTAGGTAATCTTTTCATTTTTCTTATAAGGAACTTTTAGAACTATAGCTTACCAAACACTTACTAGTTTTTTTTTCACAACTGTTTATTCTCACAACATAGCAAAAACCGTTTTGAAAAGAAAAAAAAAAAGCAATCCAAACGAGCCCTTAATTGGATGAGCTTACGTGCATGCATACATTTTGTATGGAGTCAACTCTTGATTTTTGTTATCAGTGACATTTTCTGAGGTTTATAGTTTCTTATGCTAATAATTAGACATCATTAAATTTCCTCAACTGGTTATACTTATCCCTTACCCTTAAGTTTCGAATTGCAGGACTTGTGGCAGCCCTCTATATTTTGTTGGAGAAAAACTATTTGCGCTTTGCAGCCTATCGAAAGAGAAGCCAAGTTGGAACAAGATAACGCATGCTACATTATTGCACACAATACTCACAGAAGAATAATCATTTGTTAATTACATTTGAGTTAGAGACGATGTTTTTGAGGGAAATCTCGGAATAAAATAAAAAATTGGATGTTCTAATTGAGTAAAATTACAATTAGTAATGTCAAATCCATAATTCGTGTTACTCATATTAATTATTGTTCTCAGCAAAAGGGGTTCGTTATTTCGTATGCCTACTTTACCACATGAGGAGGGTAGGGTGGGGGTAGTAGGTGTGTGGGGGGTTGAGGCAAATAATAACTCATATAAATGCTAATTCCACGATAGTTAGTTTGGCCATGCAAACTACACATATATGGATTCCAAAGGAAAGGACATGGAAGAGAAGGAAGCCGGAGAAGTTCGATACCGGGGTTTGCGGAGCGCGGCCATTAGGCGGCAAGTAAGCAGCTCAAATTCGCAACTGAAAAAAGCATGACATGAGTGTTTGGCTTGGGACTTTTAACACAGCCGAAGAGGCAGTTAGAACTTATGGTAGAGTTATAGTATTTTCACGAATTTAAATTAATTTTAGATTTTAATTACTTAATTACAAAGTTTGAATTTTTGAAAATAATTTTTAAATCCGTAGACATTCGGGGGTCACTCTTAATGTTTTTAAATTAAGCTCAACCCCACGAGCACGTCGGCGAAGACCATTCGTGAATCAAGACGAGAAAGGAAACATTAAGGACGTTCGAAGTTTCTTTAAAAAAAAGAAAAATAAGAAGGAGGATGGTCCAAGGGGGAAGGAGGAGAAAAGAAAGAAAAGGAGGAAGAAGGAGAAAAGAAAGAAAAGGAGGAAGAAGGAGAGGATGCTTGCCCAATCGGGGAGAAAGGAAAAAGAGAGTGACCAATCAGAAGAGGGAGAAAGGAGGGGAAATGAGGGAGATGAGATACACCGGATCCCTTTACCCGGTTTTCCATTTCGACCCAACCCAGCTGCGCCATTGATTCCGATGCATTTTTCGGTGGTTCTCCGACAAATTAAGATATTCATCACTTGGAATCATCCTAGGATCATTCCCTCTACCATTCTCATACAAAAACCTGAGCCAATTTGGCTCTAATTCGTGGAATTCGAATCGAGAGTCTGAAGGGTGCACGGCGGCGATCCACCCATTTCTGAAAGGTTTTCCTTCAACCATCACCATTCACAGGTGTCCCTTGAGTCCAGGAACAAAGCTCATGGGTAGGTTGAGCGTCGGAGCCACTTTGGTGTCGAATCAAGAACACCCAAATTTAAGGGTTTTCGGTGGATCAAGACAATTTTATGGTGTTTCTCGGCATAATTGGACTTCGGCCCAGGTATGAAAGTTGCTCCCCTCACTGAGATCTACTTGCTTGTAAAATTTGGTAATTTTTAGAGTAGGTGGAATTTTCTGGCGAATCGGGGTGGTCGGCCGGCACATGGGTCGAGACCCCACCTGCCCTTCCTAGACTAATTTGGATACCCTAATTCCATATGTGACGTTTGATTGACGAAAATCTCGTCATATGACTATAGTTTTGATAGAGACCGCCACTTGGACATTTTATGATTCGACGATCCGACCGTTAGATCGTCACCAAACCTTAATAAGTTATAGTATGTAATATTTAAGGACCATAGGAACTGACGGATTCAAAATCCGACGTACGGATCTTCCCAAATGAATTTCTAAGTTTGTAAAACCAAACGTTGATAGCAACCTAATTCTAGCAATTGGCAGAGATCCGACTGTTGGATCGTTCCGAAATTTTAAAATATTGTTCTAGAAGATAAATGAGACCCTTGGGAAGTTACGGATAAAAAATCCATGGACGGATGTTCCAGATTGATCTGTATAAGTTTGTGGACCCCACTTTTGATAGAGGCTTGACTTTTGGTCAATATACTACGAATTGATCTTAAATGTGAAAACTAATATTACTAGAGACTATGTAGGGCTTAATGGGCCTATATTGGTTAGTAAGTTATCCCAGATTATATATACATCGGTTTACGTGTATGGGACGTCATTATTGGGATATATATGTGTTTATTTATCTTCTTAATAATGTGAATGATAAGTATGATAAATGTTATGACAATGTGATCCTAGAATCATATTAGAAGTATTGTGTAGAACTTATATGCTTGTGTGGCATATTAGTTGGTGGCCATGAGAAGTTGATGGTGTAGGTGACTATGTTGTAACTCATAAGGGTTGAGTTGTGGATGGGTTGTGTGTTGAATTTATTGCACCATGCAGCAGCGGTACATGGATGGCCATGCTTGGTATATCTACGTTGGGGGACCATACATATGTCAAGGGTGATCATGCTTGGTATATTTGCGTTGGGTGATCACTACTTGCATGATGAGATTATGTTATGGTTCTGCTTGGTATATCTGCATGGGGGACCATACGCATTTTAGGAGTGATCATGCTTGGTATATTGACGTTAGGTGATCACTAAATAGATTTATAGGATACAGTTTTGCTTGGTATATCCGCGTTGGAGGACTGTTAGGGGTGATCATGCTTGGTATATCCGCGTTGGGTGATCACTGCCTACGTTATTAGACTATGCATATGGTTTTGCTTGGTATATCCACGTTGGGTGATCACTACCTAGAGTTAGGATATGGTCATGCTTGGTATATCCGCATTGGGGGACCATACGTATTCAGGGGTGATCATGCTTAGTATATCCGCGATGGGTGATCACTACCTGCACGATGAGATTATGTCTAAGGTTCTGCTTGGTATATCCACGATAGGGGACCATACGCATTCTGGGGGTGATGTGGATTAGTTGTACTTGGTACATTCCGATATGTGATTATATTTCGAGTTGGATTCCGTTGAGTGGTCTGGAATTCCCTGCTCTTACTCATTTCCATAAAGTTAGTTTGACCCTAGATTTGAGTGAGTAGGAATTGCTCACAGTAGACATTATGTTTATAAATTAGAATTATCATGTTATTACTTGGAATCCAGGCAGAGAATTATGTAGAATTCTTTTATCAAATTTTGTGCATTGATATGTCATCTTGTTGATTGATTAACGTAATTAAATGTTAACATTGTGCCTCCTTGATTCATGGAATTGGTTACTTGAAGTGATTATGAAGTGATGTTGGATATGATTGTTATTAATACGATCAAATTAGTTGATCAATGTGGCTAGAGAATGGTATTGTGCTTCGTCGGTTCTTTGATATGATATATGTTGTGAATTGCAGTATCATGTTGAGACATAATGACCTATATGTTGGATGGAAGGGAAATCATGATTTTTATGTGGGTTTGTTATGTAGCCCTGAGTCTAGGAATTTCATGCTTGTCAAGTTCTAATAAATGATTGAGGAATGCTATGCTTTTTTGCTTGAACGCAGTGGGATAAATGTCTGATTTTAGTGATTAATGAATTACAAATGGCTTGATTTCTGTTTAGGATACGTAGACAGTCTAACGAGGAGGTTAGATACAACCATAAAGTATACGAATTTTTTTTATGCATTTGGATCTCAAGTTGTGCTTTGCCCATAACCCGAAGGCAAGGTATGTTTGATACGTGTATTTGATGATGTCACGTGTCGATCACGTATGTCGGGATCGGGGCGTGATAAGAGCAGCTTATGCCATGAAAGGTCACTCATCCATTTTGAACTTTTCTATAATTTACAAAATTTAATTTAAAATTTTGGTATGCCTAACACTATCCTTGCCAAAAACATAAACTAAGCTAAACATGAGAACAAAACTCCGTAGACGTGAAAATAATTCCAGTCAAAATTCCACATGCATGCGCGTAGATGACAAATAATTAAAATGAATTTGTTCAATATTTGAGCCTGTGAAAGTCCATGTGAGTCTATGAAGACTGAATCTCATACAAAAATATCAATGATGAAGGGAACGTAAATTAAATATCAGGCATATTTTCTTATGTGCCACTAATTCATTATAATATATTTAGGTTTAAACATTTCAATACACAAGTTTAGTAAAATATATTAGGGTAAATTACATTATTTCCCCCTTAGGTTTAGGGTCAATTGCAATCTCATACAACATCTTTAAAATATTTCAATTTCATACATTTACTTATCATTTTATTTCAATTTCATATATTCGTTAGAAAATCCATCAAGTGATGACGTGGCAAATATGGGATCCACATTTGTGCCACGTGGCAATTTTTTTTTCTATGCATTTAAAAATAATAATTTAATCATAATTAATATTAAATACTAAAATGATTAATTAAAAAAATATATCCTAAAACCCATGTATTCCCCATCCCTAGCCTCATTCACCAAAATTCCTCCATTGCTAAATTCCTATCCTTTCTCCATTGTAATTCGCCGCTTTTCTCCATTGCCAAATTCCTCTCCTTTTTAATCTCATCATCCCCATCATCAAAATCCAAAATAAATTGGCTATGATTATCAAACAATTCAAGATAAACATCGACGAAAAAATGATCGCACCGTTGCTACCTACCATACCCGCACCGCAACCACGACCCACATCCACTCGACTGCTGTGCCTAAATGAGTTCTTGATCTGTTGAAGGCTTGAAGCCAAGAAACCCACCAATGGAGTCCAAAATCACACGCCCGTGAAGCATCCTAGCAGAAAACAGAGAAAATAGAAAACAAAAAAAAGCAAAAGGCCTCCATTGAAGGCTTGAAGTCATGAAACCCGCGAAGCCCCAGAAGAAAAACAACAGAGAAAATAGGGAAAAAATGGAAAATGGCCTCCTCCAGGGTGGCAACGAGGACCTCCTAAAGGGTGCTGACCAATCTCATCTCCCTCGCACCTTTCCTGATGAACTGGAGTCCGATTGAGCTTTACCTCTTTAGATCGATGATGAACACCATGTCTGCCAGAAGAGCTCGAACAATAAACGGTCAGAAATGACTCATCGCGCCGCTCTTACCCTTGCTCCACTACATCTCATATGAAAAAAGAGTTGGCGTGAATTGACATCAACGTGAAAAACACACCAAGCCAATCTGGGTGGTGTAAATTAGGTTGTGAGTTTTTCTTAGGTTACAACTTTTAGATGAAGGGAGGGAGAAGAAATTGTGGTTGAATGCGATTAGGAATCACTACAAGAAAAATGGCCTTTGGACACAAAATTAAGGACACAAATGAGGTGTTTGTGTTTGTTTAAACATCAATAGGGTGGAGCAGTGTTCATTCCATAATGAGCACCATGTATTGTGCCCAATGTGAAGAAAAATAGACACAAACACATTATTGGGCACATAACCAAGACTTTTGTGCCTTTAATGTCAGCAATGGAATTTTTTTATTAATTTGCAATGACACTATAAATATTATTGTGCCCTGTAATTTAATATATTTAAAATAAAAGTAGATTTTTTGTGCCCTTTGCTCAAAATAATATTTTAAACAAAATAAAAAACACTTTCCTCAATCTTCACACCTCACACTGTCCTCATTTTCCTCCTTCCCTGCACCTCTCTGTGTTTCCCCATTCAAACCCACCCTCTCCTCAGTTCCTCCGCCTCTCCTCTCTCTCTCTCTCGCTTTCCCTTTCCCAATCGAACCTAGCCTCTCTTCCACCCCAGGGGCTCTCTCTCTCTTTATCATTTTCCCCAAATATTTTTATTTCCCTCTCTTTCTTTTGCGGTCAGTGGTATCAACGGCTGTGTGGGATGGGTTACGAGGGAGAGCCTTCGACTTGCAGAGAGGGAGGGAGAGAGAGAGAGCTTCAGGCTTGCAGAATCACGATGATAGAAGAAGAAGCTCAGAGGTCTGATACGCCATTTCAGAGGAACCCTAAAAACCAGAGAAGGGGAAGAGGCTAAGAAATCGAAGCATTCAAATCATGAGCCGAGGAAGATGAGGCGGATACGATCGTTAGATCACGATTTGCTCTCCCGAAGGTTGCCTCTTCCAAGTCGATATGTGATAATCTCCAATTTCTTCTGTGCGATTTCTCTGATTTGAATCTCGAATGGTTCCTCAATGAGGGCATATTTGTGGGTTTTTAGTTTTTAGGGTTTCATGTTTTGGAAATTTTCTTTCTTTTTTGGGTATAAATCTTGGGATTTTGGGGGGTTTTTACAGTAGTGGGTTTTTGGAAATTCAAATTCTTGCATTCACAAATCCATGTAAAACCCTTCAATTTCGTTTGGTTTTACCCTTTGAGGTATGATTTTATAGAAATTAACAGTTGGAATTAACTTTGGTAACTTGATTTTGGTTTAGTTCAGCTAAGGTTTAGATGAGTCCACCTGCTATGGTGAAGATGGAAGATGCTAAATTTTTGCTTGATGGAGGTAAATTTTGCTCAATTTTACTTATTTGTTGTTGTGAAAAGTGTTGTCAGAAGTGTTGGCAGCTGCCAAAAGTTGCATGCCAACAGATGATCGTTTTAAGGTACATGTGTTGCCTTTTGTTTCTATCACTCCACTATATGTCTGGTTTAAGTTTGATTTTTCATACCTTGCTTGTTTCTTTTGGCTTGTCCATTGATAATTGACACTTTAACAGGTCGTTAAAGAAGATATGAAGCGAAGGTTAAAGAACACCAACATGAAGCCTCTGAGTCACTCATCATACTTAAGACTGCAAGTTCTGTGTCAAATTTTTTATGATGCAGATGAGAAGTTGCATGTTTTGGATGAATTGTCTATTTCTGATTTGAAGTCATTCATTCCCGAGCTTTGTTCCCAGGTACACTACACAAATGTACCTATATTTGATATAGGTTACTGCTGTCAATTTGTGAAACTCAAATTCTTAACATTATCCTCAAGCAGGGTATATTTTCATGAGAAATCCATGCGGTTCAGGCTTCTTGACCTTATATTCTTTCACTTTGACACGTAACTTGATAAGTGCAGAGTAGTATGTTCTAGTGAGAGAATCGGAGAGTTGCCCAATAGTTAATTTTGACTTTTATTTAAAAATAATTTTTTATATTTGATGTTAGAATGATTCGTTGGTTTATTTTTTGTCAAAGCTCTTAGAATAAGTTTAATTAAGGCATTTGCTTCAGCTTACCCTCCCCTTAATATGTGCAGCTATACATTGAGGGCCTTTGCCATGGAAATTTGTTAAGAGATGAAGCAATTACCCTGTCAAATATATTCAAATCGAATTTTTCCGTACCACCACTGCCTATCAAATTGAGGCATAAAGAGTATGTTATTTGTCTTCCTCATGGTGCTAACCTGATTAGAGATTTCAATGTGAAGAATAAGTTAGAAATGAACTCTGTGATTGAGGTAACTCAAAATGGAACATTTTCGTTTCGGTTTCCCTTTATGAAGGTGTACTGTCTTTGTTTGTACGTTGATATTCTTCCCTTGGTTGTGGTTTCATATTGCAGCTGTATTTTCAAGTTGAGCAAGAAGCAGGGATTGAGTCAATCCGATTGAAAGCATTGATAGATCTTTTCGATGAAATTGTGGAGCCACTTTTCAATCAACTAAGGTGATTTTATTTGAGGCTGATACTTTTACTTACATACTGCCGAGCAAAAGAATCTAGGAACTAATAATAATGTTTTCAAATATATTTGAATATATGTTCATATAATTGTCTGCTATTTCTGGAAATAGGACGAAGGAGCAGCTTGGATATGTTGTTGAGTGTGGCCCACAGGTAACATACCGTGTATATGGTATTCTCTCAATTCCTCTCTCAATTGATGCTAAAGTATTCGTTAAAATTCTTAGATTTAGGGTTTGGATAAATTTTTAGATTTAGTTTTTTACATTTGAAAGAGTGAGAATTATATTGTTGGGACTTTGGATTCTATTTTTATGTCCTAATTTGTGTGAGGATTGCTTGCCATCCATATAAGAATGTTACTAAAGTGTCAGGCAAAAGTCTTTATGTTTCAATCACAAACAAGTGCATGTATACATAGCAGAATTACACCAATTAATCTGTGGGAGGAATGATATACAACAGCTCATGAGATAAAGATAAAGAATCATAATTTGAAATTTGGAAGCCACTACATACTCATTTCGTATTGCTCTGTGTAAATTTTGAAGGGTCCGACAATGTGGCACTCAAGCAGCATTTTGGAAAGAAAATTTTGGAACTAGAAGATGAGAAAAGAACTGTATATGTTCACTTAAAACCTTAATATTTGATGTCCTTATTCTAGAGAGAACCGATATTCACTTAAAACCTTCATAATTTTAGTTGGGGAAAGATCATGTAAAATTATAGTTGTTTTTATATATAATGGTTGTGAATATCTTTGTAAATTGTAATATTATAGATGCTTGTGGTTGTGGGCTGTTTTAATTTTATGATAAAATAATTTTTTGTTTAGCCTCGATCTCAATTTGTAGGTGATTTTAGTTTTTAATTTTTTTTTAAAAAAATAGTTGACATATTGGGCACAATAACAATAAATGTGCTAACATGGGTGGTAGCAGTCATCTGACAACTTTGTCAAAACTGGGCACAAAAGAACCTTTATTTGTGCTTACACTTTTCAGCACAACATACCTTATTGTGCTCATTGACAAATGGTGACGCCCATAGAGGGCACATACAATATTTTAGTTGCTGCTCTGTTGCTATTAGTCTATGGGCACAATTTTTGGTGCTCTTTGACCTCAAAGGGCACAAATAATTTATTGTGTGCAGTGCCCATATTTCTTGTAGTGGTAGCACTTGGGTAGTAAAACTTTTACCAAAAAAAACAGTGTTACTTGGCATGTAACCAAATAATGCTTCAACATTGCACAAAAGTGCTTTTATTGCCTCACATAGAAAAATTATTTGGCACAAATTTGGCAGCCACGTCAGCACAAATGTAGATCTTATATTTGTCACGTCATCACTTAACTGTTTACTTAACGGATTTTCTAACAAATGTATGAAATTAAAATGTTTTAAAGATATTGTATGAGATTGCAATTGACCCCAAACCTGAGGGGGTAAAATATAATTTACCCAATATATTACAAAAGTTTAGTTACACTAATTAGAGGAATTTAAACAAAAATAATGAATTAAAATGTGTGTAATAATAAATTTAAAGTTATTGTGGAGACATTAATTAAAGGGAGCTTTATCTATAGAGACAAAAAAATTCACTATATTCCAAGGAACTCCACTAGTTTTTAAACATGTCAATGAGAGATAAAAACATAAAAACAATTAAAGCTCAACCCAAAAATATGGAAACAATGTTTTAAAATACCTGCCGTACCCCTAAGGCTTTAGGGCTGTTATAGAACCCAACCTTCACAACTCCAACTAAATTAATAAGTACCATAAGCTCAATCCATCCTCGACTATTTGTGCAGAATTAGTTCAATCAGTATTCGATCATTTTCACATAATTAGTTCAACCCGTCTTTGAACATTTTTGTAGAATTAGTTCAACCCGTCCTCGACCTTTTTTGCAGAATCAGTTCAATCAGTCAACGACCATTTTTGCATAATCAATTCAACCCACATTTTTTTGCAGAATCAGTTCAACCCATCCACCACCATTTTTGCAGAATCAATTCAACCTGTCTTTAACCATTTTTGCAGAATCAGTTCAACCTGTTCTCGACCTTTTTTGCAGAATCATTTTAATCTGTCATTAACCATTTTTGCAGAATCAATTCAATGAATCATCGACCATTTTTGCAGAATCAATTAAACCCACCATTTTGCAGAATCAGTTTAACTCATCCTCGACCAATTTTGCAGAATCAATTCAACCCGTATTCGACAATTATTGCATAATTAGTTAAACCTGTCATCGATCATTTTTGCAAAATCAATTCAACATGTTTATACCATATTTAGGGCCTCGTACTTAGATCTCGTACAAATACTCGATGGACTTAAATGTAATTATGTGATAAAGGAAGGGGCAAATAAGTAATATGTGAGGAGTCCTTATTCTATAAAAGGACCCCTCACCCTCATAATTAGGGGAGGCCAATTCCTAGGCCTGAGATCCCCTCTCTCACCCTCTCAACGCTCTCACTCTCAGAGCTCTCTCTCTCTCCTTCACTTCTCAGAGAAATATAATACAATCAGTGTGGACGTAGCCCAAATCTTGGGGTGAAGATACATCTTGTGTTATTTACATTACTTGCAGATTCACGGTCAGATTTACGTTGTACCAAGACCTCCGGTTTTGTGCATCAACATTTGGCGCCGTCTGTGGGAACCGATACGAAAAGTTGTGTCGGTTCTTTTTTCATTTTTTCACCTCCGCCGTGAATCTGCAAAAACACCAAAACAAGGCCTCAAGTGATCAGTTTGTTCAGTATTCATAACCAAACCACAAAATTCAATTCAACGCCATTCCCGAGTCAATGAACTGAGCAGACTCAGTTTCCGTACCCAAACCCAGCTCCAAATCGTCATGGCTCTCTGCTCCAACTTCTCTGTTTCTAATCTTGATCATCCTCATTTTTGCTGCAATCCTAATCCACCAACTTGACTAATTCGACCCGGCCCCCGTGCCATTTAGTGAGTTGACTCGGCACTTAATCAAGAAGGCCCCAACTCAAAACCCTCGCATGTTTCGATGAGCTAAGGGTGTGTTAGAGAGACGGCTTCTATTTCTGTACCTGCAAGTACTTCTCATCACCACCCGCCCTTTTTTTTTACTTCGACGAGAAGTGGAAGCTGTCGAAGAAACGAGGATTGTCGAGATCGAGTTGTTCATCATCTTTCATTCATCTGATGAAAAATTCATCGTAGTCGAATTGAAGGTGCACGTTCTCCAGAAAGTGTGCGAGTTTGGTGAATGAGCAGAAAGCTTGGTTCCACTCGAGGAAGACAAAGAAGGAGCTGTTCCGGTCGGATCTAAACAAGCAGTATGGTGCCCAACCTGAAGATCCGAGTCTATAACGTCGGCATGAAGAAGAAAGGGGTCCACGTGTTCCCCTCCTGCATCCACCTTGTTTCCTGGGAGAAGGAAAACGCTTCCAACGAGGCTCTCGAGACAGCGCGAACTGCATGCAACAGGGACACGTCGTCGTCGACCCACCATCCCAATGTGATGAGACACGTGTTTGGAGAGAAGCATGCCGGAGATGTTCGGTGAAAATCATCGTCATCTACAAAGACCATAAGTTTCAGTGTAGTGCTATGTCAGTTCTCTGGAAAAGTTTATGCACAAAATTATCGCCTGGGGAGTACTGGAAAAAATGAAGACGCATTATGTCGGGATCGTTTCTCTGGAAGCTTATTCCTTTCTCTTCAAATTACCGCCTGAGGAGTACTGGAAAAAATGAAGACGCACTATGTCGGGATCGTTTCTCTGGAAGCTTATTCCTTTCTCTTCAAATTACCGCCTCTCGTCGTGCCGCCCACGAAGACCAGACGACACATCGCTGACGGCGTCATGGAAGCCTGCGAACGACTCCCGACAAGCATATTCCTTCATTCTTACTCCAACATCGGTAAAAGCTAGGTGGGTCCGGCGGAATGAGGAAACGGCGACACAGATGACCGTCCAGTGACTTAGTATAGAGCTTAGTTCACTCTTGGTTGCTGGGACAACTCTATCTGTTGCCAGGAAGCGGTTGGAGGAGTCAAATCAGCTACCATCCAGTCAAATCAACTTGCAAAAGATGCTAAGAAGGCGACAACAACTTATGATATCAGGTGTTTTATTGCTACATCCTATAAAGTTCACTATGGGTCATGCACAAAAACAGGAACTTGAATCCTTTCCTAACACTAGTGGATCAGGAGGTTCAGAGGTCTGCAATAGCCTTGGGGTATGTCGGTTATTGGTTTCAACGAAGCATGTAGAGTTCCCTATCTTTTTAGAGGGCCAAGACACAACGAGAGCCACATGTTGATGCCTACGATGAAACCTGCTTTCCAGAAAGTTCAGTGCTCTCTACAGGACCAAGCCATCAGAAGAGGCCTATCAACATTTTGAAAAAAAAGATAACACTTTCATCATGCATGTTTCCATTTTCTGAAGAAAAAAAAAAAAGCAAAGCAGAAAAGAAAAGAGAAAGCAAAAGACGTGATTTGCTTTTATTGTTTTTGTATGATGTAATTTATTATTTTTCGGAGACATATGTATAAACCCCATCAGAGAGTAATAATGCTAAAAAAAAAACGGCAAAGCCCAAAATAAATGGGTTGGCATGTTGTGGAGAGCGAAGGCCCATAAGCCCAAAATAGCACCAACCAAGTTATCAAAAGTACGCCTAGTACTCCACAATTATTCGGCAACCCACCGCTATTACCACTAACCAGGTGACCAAAAGTACGCCCAGTACTCCAAAATTATTCGGCAACCTACCGCTATTACTACCAACCAGGTGATGAAATGTACAACCCGTACTCTCCTTCACGCCACCAACCAGGTGATCAAAAGTACGCCCAGTACTCCAAATTATACATGAGCACTACTTATGTCATTCATACATAAACATTCATGAGCATCACTCATGACAATCATACATAAACATTCATGAGCATCACTCATGACAATCATACATAAACATTCATAACCATCATTCATGTCAACATTCATAATCATCACTCATGTTAACATTCATGAGCATCACTCATGACAACATCCATAAGCATCACTCATGTCAATCAAACATTCATGAGCATCATTCATGTCAATCAGCTTCAAAAGCTTCATTTACAAAAGCTCTAGCTTCAAAAGCTTCATTTATAGAGCTACAGCTTCAAAAGCTTCATTTACAAAAGCTCTAGCTTCAAAAACTTCATTTGCAGAGCTACAGCTTCAAAAGCTTCATTTACAAAAGCCCTAGCTTCAAAAGCTTCATTTGCAGAGCTACAGCTTCAAAAGCTTCATTTACAAAAATTCTAGCTTCAAAAGCTTCATTTACAGAGCTCCAGCTTCAAAGCTTCACTTACAAAGCTTCAGTGCAGGGTATACAAATACTGCCCCCGAACAACCGCCACTTCGGCCCCTACATGGATTCAATTTGAAGTCTCCAGCCAACAGACTTTATTGACCGAAGACTTGGGGGACTACACTATACACCATATATTGGGCCTCATCTGGGCCTCATGAAAAATACTTGGGGGACTCTAGCCTATTATTTATGTATTGATGAGCGAACCCTTATTTTATAAAAGGGACTCCCTCACCATCATTAAAGAGCATCAACTCTAGCACATTATTCATGTATTGAGGTGCAATCCCTTATTTTATAAAAGGGACTCCTTCACCACTATTAGAGAGTATCGCCGCTTACTGAGCAACATCCTCACCGAGAGCATCAACTCTAGCCCATCATTTATGTATGGAGGAGCGAGCCCTTATTCTATAAAAGGGACTCCCTCACCTTCAATGCCACAAGCTGAGCCAACCAAGGCAACATAAGCCACGAGCCGAGCAGCCTCACAGCATATGCTACTTCTAGTTGAGCATCATTTCAGATTGAGCACCGTCTCACATCAAACATCAGTTCATGACAACATCTAGTTACTTCGGCCCACACATGGACTGAATTTCAAGTCTCCAGCTAAAAGACTCTCTTGACTGAAGACTTGGGGGACTACTGTTTATACCATATTTAAGGTCTCATATTTAGATCTCGTACAAATACTCGAGGGACTTAAATATAATTATGTGATAAAGGAATGGGCAAATATGTAATATATGAGGAATCCTTATTCTATAAAAGAACCCCTCACCCTCACAATTAGGGGAGGCCAATTCCTAGGCTTGAGATCCCCTCTCTCACCCTCTCAACGCTCTCACTCTCAGAGTTCTCTCTCTCCCTCACTTCTCAGAAAAATATAATACAATCAGTGTGGACGTAGCCCAAACCTTGGGGTGAACCACGATACATCTTGTGTTATTTACATTACTTGCAAATTCACGGTCGGATTTACGTTGTACCAAGACCTTCGATTTTGTGCATCAACACAACCCATCATCGACCATTTTTGCAGAATCAGTTCAATAAGTTTTAACCATTTTTATAGAATCAGTTCAACCCGTCTTCGACCATTTTTTGTAGAATTATTTCAACTCGTCTTTTGCATGTACATGTTCAATTTGTATAGTCAAAATTAAATCGCACGTATGCGTACAATTTGTATAGTCAAAATTACTCCAACTTAATGGGATGCAAGCTTACATGCATATGCATGGTTACATTTTTTATGGGATCAACTCTTATTTCGTCGCCTAAACCCTATTTATTACACTTTTTGTGGGATCAACTATACCTCCATGCATGCATGGTTACATTTTTATGGGATCAACTCTTGATTTTTGTTATCAGTGACAATTCTCTGAGGTTTATGGTTTCTTCTGCTTAGACATCATTAGATTTCCTTAACTGGTTACATTTATCCCTTACCCTTAAGTTTTCGAATTGCAGGACTTGTGGCAGCCATCTATATTTTGTGGGAAAAAAGATATTTGTGCTTTGCAGCCAATCGAAAGAGAACCCAAGTTGGAACAAGATAATGCATGCTACATTATTGCACACAATACTCAAGGAAGAATAATCACTTAATTTGTTGATCACATTTGAGTTAGAGACGATGTTTTTGAGGGAAATCTCGGAATAAAATTAACAATTGGATGTGCTAATTATTAAAATTACAATAGTAATGTCAATCGATAATTTGTGTTACTATATATTACTTTTCTCAGGACAAACATCTGAAAGGTTCGTTTTCGAGGATGAACGTTTTATTTGTCATACACTCGTAGGAGCTGATCAATTTTTTATACTCTGCCATGTATAAAACAATATTTTCTTGGCAAGCTGTGCAACTATCTAGGGTATAGTAAATGTGGAATCTTTGAGGTCCCGTTCGACCAAAAGTTTGCTAGTAAAAACCGAGTGACAACATAATAGATATATCTCATAACATTAGTGAATCGACGGTATTATCATATTTAGATAGTAATTATATAACATAACAGTACTTTGAACTAAAGTATTTGAAGGTAGAGGAAGTAGCTAGCCAGTCTTCCCTACTCGATCGGCACAATAACTAAGTTGGTGAACCGGGTGGTCGCCCTTCTTATGGTCATACAAGCCCAAATCAGCAATGCGATCATCCCCAAAAGCAAGACCCTTTTCACCGCTTCTAGCAGGCAGTTTATCACTTCGGTGATTAATACAACTCCCAGAACACCAAGCACCATTACTGCTTTTTCTCCATTACCCACATTCATCCTGGCCAGGATAGCAATGATGACGGACAAACAAAGAGCAGAAAGGATGACACCCATAGCTAACCTGTAACACAAGCAAGGGAAATTTAAATTTTAGGGCCTAAATAAGATGAATCTAATTTAGGTTCTGGTTTCACAAGTAATGCCACGCCAAGTTAAACTACATCTATGTGATGAAATTGGGGTTCCACCATAAAATCAATTGGCAATATGGGAAGTAGCCCAAGACCATACAAGCACATAGCAAACCTTGTCCCTCATCGATGTGGGACAACTCTCAATACGCCCCCGCACGTGTGGCGGATTTTCAAGCCTACATGTGGACAACAATTGGGTGACGTGGAGCTCGTGTGACCGTTTGGCTTCACACGAAGACAACCCGCTCTGATACCATGATGAAATTGGGGTTCCACAATAAAACCAATTGGCAATATGGGAAGTAGCCCAAGACCATACAAGCACATAGCAAACCTTGTCCCTCACCGATGTGGGACAACTCTCAACACTATGACCCCTTTTGTTTACAAACATTTACCATCTATAACTAGGAATTTCATTCCATATCCACTCCAATAAAATTCAACCATGAATAAATGATGAAACATTCAAAATTAACCAAACTCAATATACATGGTATAATATATCACCGCGAAATTGAAGAATAATTATCATAAGTACTTACACACATAGAGACTATATACCATAGGTATATTTGTTAGAAACTTAATTGGACTAAACTATCATTTAGTGAAAGATGAAATGTATTTGGTAACAATACAGTTTGACGTAAGTTGCAAACGTGGAAAAAACTGCTTCCTATTATTAAGGAAATATGGATAACAATTGTGGAGATCACTTACATCCCACTTATTTGATGAAACTCAACTCTCCATGATAGAGGGAAGTTGGTGAATGTTGATCTATACTACTCGTAAAGAAAAGTTATGTGTTATTGGGTTCTATCACCTTAAGAACATTAAGTCTTTCAACGAGTAGAAGATATCCTTTTTCTTGTTCTGCAACGGCTGCCTTAGGTATCTTGTTAATATCTGTTAGTAATCTAGGAAACTTGTTAATATTATATACTCCTAGTTTCCAACATTTGGTATGAAAGCCAAATTAACAAATCCTAGATTCGAATGTATGTGTCGAACTGCATATGTTTTCAGTATGTGAATTTTTTTTTATGAAATGTGTTGAACCAAAGCACATGACAGCATCATCAGCAGCACTCATGCTTTCCATTATTCCATCCGACAACACATGATAGCACCGATACTTTCAATAAAATGCATGAGGTAGTCTTGCCTCAGAAGTTTTTTAATGTCATGCAGCACTTACGATAATATTTTGAATTCACCAAAGTGAATGATTTGGATGTATATTCTGGCAAAGAAGGGTTTAAAGAGTCATTGCATGTTCATACTCTTTTCCAAAGGAAAGAATATATAAAATGCGTAAGGTTTCAATGAATCATTCCTTGTATAATCTTGTAATTATCTTGTCCAAAGACTTGATATATATGTGATAAAAGATGATTGAAGTGGTCAGAACGTACATGATTACTTTGAAGGGGTGTTTACATTTCTAACCTCAAGGGGATATATAAACATGTGTAAGTGATGCATGAAATTAAAATTGTATTTAATGTTTTAATTGGCTGCCTTAGCAACCTCATCTGCACTTAGCCTTTCGTCGATCGAGCCTCTCAATGGGGGAAACTTCAAAAGATGGAAACAAGACATTGAGATTTTGTTGGGCTTGATGGATCTCGATTTACCACTGAGAGATGATGAACCTGCACTGCTGACTGACACTTCGACTACTGAGTAAAGATTGAAGCATGAAAAGTGGCAGAAAGCCAACAGGATGTCGCTCATGGTGATGAAAAGAACTATGAGTGAGACTCTGATAGGTGGGATACCTGCATGTGACAAAGCTAAGGATTTTCTGGATTCAATTGGAGCAAAGTTCAAAGAGTCCGAGAAAGCCGAAATGAAATTTGATGAAGGCAAAGGTGTAAGGGAGTACATACTGAAGCTTGTTGACACTGCAACAACATTGAAGGACTTGGGGGTCTCAGTTGATGATGCTTTTGTTGTTCATATGGCATTAACTTCTCTACCTCAATCATTTGATCAACTGAAGATCACTTACAACACACAGAAGGAAAAATGGTCACTAGACGAACTAATTTCCATATGTGCTCAGGAGGAAGGCAGGCTCAAAAGAAACACTAACTTTGGTGTTGTGAACTTGGTGCACGAATCTCTGGAATCTGCTGAAATGTGGGAGTAAGAAACTCTTATATGAATTGCATGTATGAATGTGTATTTATATGTATTTGCATGGTTGTCAGTACGCCATTACAATTATGAAGTGATGGTTTAAGACTGAGTTGCAGTAATAAATATGCATGTGCTGAATCTTTATGATTATTCTAAGTTATATAGCTTATATATCACAAAGCGGTATATGATTTTCAATTCAGTAAAGGGAACTGTGATTATCCAAAGATGATCCAGAAAGTTGATTGAATTGATTCATAGAAAAATGAATGTTAAGTTCATTGAAAGTTTGACATCATACAGATTAGATTCAAATGACAGTGATTTTAGAGTGCATGTGCCAATGAGCTGTACATAGTTTTCTAGAGTTCGACATTTGAACTGATACTGGTAGATGTGGGAAGCAAGTTACGTGTAACTGGATGTGATCACTAAGGAGTCAATATTGTAATTGTGATAACATTTCGATTAAATGATTAGTTTACGTCCAAGTGGAAGAATGTTAGAAACTGAATTGGACTAAACTATCATTTAGTGAAGAACTAAATGTATTTGGTAAAAATACAGTTTGACGTAAGTTGCAACCGTGGAAAAAATTGCTTCCTATTATTAAGGAAATATGGATAACAATTGTGGAGATAACTTACATCCCACTTATTTGATGAACCTGTTGTTAGCTGACAAAGACCAACTCTCCATGATAGAGGGAAGTTGGTGAGTGTTGATCTATATAAGGACTCCCTACTCGTAAAGAAAAATTTTGCGTTATTGGGTTCCATCACCTTAAGAATATTAAGTCTTTCAATGAGTAACAGATATCATTTTTCTTGTTCTGCAATGGCTGCCTTAGGTATCATGTTAACATCTGTTAGTAATCTAGGAAACTTGTTAATATTAT